>JAZGTJ010004976.1:0-28924 GCA_036877575.1 Botia almorhae
TTCGGAGAAACCTTGTCTTTCCTGTTGTGACATGTATGCTTAGTGTTTTTAAAGAATATGTGTTCATATTATGAGTGTGTATTTTTTCGATGTCTTATTAGCAGGACGACAAGCTTTTGTCAAAATACATGGAAAGAATTGAGAACATCATCTATGTGTTACTCCATCTCTGGGTTCAAGCCCAGGTTCTTTTGCTCCAGCGAGTCTGCTGTCACAGGTGAGGTTTTGCAATTATTCACTCACATATGAGGACCAAAATTATGTCTTTTTTTACTCCCTCATGTCAATTCATATCTCCAAACCTGGATATCTTGCTCTAGAGATGTTGCTCTAGATCAAACCTAGATCTTGCTCTGATGGAACAAACAAATAATTAATTTGCAGTATGTTCTGGTTGCTCTTTGCCATACAATGAAGGTGAAAAGGGGTGCAGGCTGTCATTCTCAAAAAAACGACATTTACATTTATGCATTTGGCAGATGCTTTTATCCGAAGCGACTTACATTGCATTATACTATACATTGTTTTTGAGTATGTGCAATCCCTGGGATCGAACCCATGACCTTGGCGTTGTTAACGCCATGCTCTAACCACTGCGCTACAGGAAAGCTGACATAAAATCACCATAAAAATATAAGAAGGCATATAATAGTTATGCTTTTATGAAATATGAATCATATAGGTTTGGAACAAAATGTAAATGTAAGCAAAGACAACAAAGACTTGTTCATTTATGCATCTGTTTCGTTAATCCATGACTGTAAATAGCTCAGCTGTAAACATAAAAAGTGTCTTTCATGCTAATAGTATGATTGACCTACAGATCCCATTGAGGTCCACAAACAGAAGCTGGAATTATGGTTCAATCACCTCCCTCAGGAGGAGAGGCAGTTCGGTGGCTACTTTTCTCCTGAAACCATGCATGTGGATCCGCTCATCCTGGAACGTCATCCAGACGAGGATAGAGGTCTTCCAGTGAGCCCCTTCAACACGAATGCAAACGTATCCACCAATCCTTCACTCTCTGTAGAAAAGCTCTTTGACTCTAGTCATAATGGAAACAAGGCCCAAGGACTAAATGTGTTGCTCTATGGAGCCGTTGGCACGGGAAAAAGTACCATTGTCCGTAAACTGGTGCTGGATTGGTGTGCTGGATCTGCTTTGTCCCAGTTCAAGCTTGTGTTGCCGTTCTCCTGTGAGGATCTCTCGAATTTATCCAAACCAACATCCCTTCGAGACCTTGTGGGACGAAAATACATGCACCTTCGCAAGACGCCTTATCTCAGTGGAGATATTGACAACGCTAAGGATGTCCTCTTCATCTTCAATGGAATGGAGAAGATGAAGCTGGACTTTCGCATCGGATCATCAGAGTTATGCAGTGATCCCAATGAAGCTCTCCCATCAGGAGCTGTTGTTGTTAATCTGCTTAGGAAGTACCTTCTACCTGAGGTATGGCTCTCCTCAGTTTCAGCGTTGTTACTTTAATGTGTCATGACACAATTTAAATATAATCAATTGTGGTTGTGCTGGTGGGTGACCAGTCTTTGTAATGTCATTTGCATTGCTTTACCTTTAGATCAGTGGTACTATGTTCTGGTTTGGAGACCCACAGAACTGCACTTTCATGCTTAGATCAGTTCATGGATTAGAACCTAGAGTTGAGAACTACTGCTTTGTATTTGGCAGACGCTTTTATTCAAAGCAGCTTGAAGTACATTCAAGGTATACGTTTTAACGCTCTTTCCTGGGGATCAAACCCAAGATTTTTGGACTCAAGATAAGTGCAGTGCTCTACCAGTTGAGCTACATGAACATGTTAAGGTAAATGTTTAACATAACTAACTGGTGCTAAAGTGTTGTTTTTCTTGATTTTACAGGCCAACATTTTAGTCACCACCAGGTTGTCTGCCGTGGACAGAGTTCCGAAAAAATACATAAACCGCTTTGTACAGATTTGTGGCTTCAATGATCCTGGTCGCCAGAGAGCCTACTTCACAAGCAGACTCTTGCTACAGAACAGAGAGAAGCCGGGCAAGGCAGCTGAGACTCTTATAGAGATGCTGTACCTAAACCTACAGCGGGAGAGTCAGCTAGCGACAGCATGCTTCTTACCTTCTTACTGCTGGCTTACATGCGCCACTCTTCATTTGTTGCATTTTACGGACGCAAACGCGCCAATTCGAACCCTCACCGGCATCTACACGAGCTTCATGAGGCTCAACTTTGGAGGAGAGGTGATAACTCCAGATGGTGACGTGTCCTCACAAGACCAGCAAAACTCGCTGATGCTCTATGTGGTCCGTACTGTAGGGAAGCTGGCTTTTGATGGAATCACCAATAAACGCACATCCTTTTCCGCTGAAGAACTGGAGCAGTGGGTCGGTGGTAAGACCAAGACGGATGAAGAGCTCCGGCAACTGGCCGTGTTTCGCACCGATGTTCTTGACTTCTTCCTGGTGCCAAGTGATAAACATGGTTCAAGTTTAGAATCTGGCAATAGACGCTTTGTATTTGCCATTCCTGCCATGCAGGAATATTTTGCTGCTCTTTATGTTGTTCTTGGCGAGAACAAAACTGTCCTGGAGAAGCTGACGAGGCAGATTTCAGAGGTTTTTGGGCAGGCCGGTGAAGACATTACGAGTTTACTGAGCATTCTCGCCAAAGTCATACCTTTCCGTATCTTTGCCATTTTCAACCTGCTAAAATTATTCCCAAAACTGTTTGAACGGGTCAGCAGTCACAGCAAAGGACGTATTGCCCACACCATGGCAGCGGAGATGTTTCGTTCRGARGACAGCTTCAATGAAGACGTCCTGGACCAGGTGGAACAGAGTCTGCTGGGAGTTCATGGTCCCCAGCCACAGGAGGAAAGTTACACTAGGGCGTTTGAACTCTACCCTATCTTCATGGGTGGACTTCTTCATTATGGGAACAGGAGGCTGTTGGAGCAGCTCGGATGCGACATCAAGAGTAACACAGTGGCACAGATCACTCGCTCACTGAGGAAACACTTGATCAAGGAGAGCCGTAAGAAGCAGCCTCCTGAGGAACTGATGGACCTTCTGGTTCTACTTTATGAGTTCCAGAACCCTCGTCTTACAGCTGAGGTGCTGCAGTCCATCAAGACCATCAACTTGTCGACTGTGCGCATGACCCCTCTCAAGTGTTTTGTGCTGAGCACGGTGCTGGGCTGCACCCGTTCCAGCTTCCACCTGAATGAGCTCAACCTCTCCTCCTGTCACATCACTCCAGATCTTCTGAAGATGCTCTGGCCGGCCTTCCATCACACCAGCAACCTCAAGTGAGAGATGCACCTAGAACAAACTACAAATGTTTTGCACGCGTTGAACGTTAAAGGGTTGTGCATAACATTTCAACCTAATACATTGAATGTTTGGTGTGATTTTATCTTTATTGATCTAAAAACTCTATAACTTAGTTTATAGTTTACACTTACTGTACTTCAAGTTTTATGAATGTGTATAAACACCCCTTTTTGAAATTGAAATATTGTTGGAACTCTAAGAAGAACAAATGTTTTTCAGTTGATGCTAATTGTTTATTTAATTGTTTGTATTTAAGTCTGACTGCAAAATACAATTACTAATTCCTAACCACATTCACCTGATTAGTTATTGACTTCTTTCTGTGAAATCAACTAATGGTGTGGGCGTGTATTTTTGATCGCTGTTGTGTGTCTTCAGTCTCCAGTTTAACAGCCTGGGTCCCGAGTCCTGCATTCTCCTGCGAGACCTGCTGTTTGAGCCCAACTGTACAATTAAGTCATTACAGTAAGACTACTTTCAATAGCATAAAGTACAATAATACTGTATATTTGTAGTTGAGAATGTATGTGACAAGATATAAACAATGATAAAGGTTAAGAATTGCTTGCTCTGTGTTCTTGTGGCATGGCATCTGTTTGTGTATTAATCAGTGTTTCCTGTGTATGAACTTCCTGTCGCTGTGGTCACAGGTTGTGTGATAACCACTTGACGGACGTGGGTGTCAACCATCTCCTAGATGCTCTGTCTGGTAACCAGTCTCTGCAGCGTCTCTCTCTTATGCACACGGGCCTTGGGGACACATCAGCCCATCTGCTGGCTGAGAAACTGGGCCAGCATGAGATGTTAAAGGAACTGAATGTGGCCTACAACAACATAGGAGACAGTGCAGCTCTCACGCTGGTCGATGCCTGTCGAGAACATCCCAGCATCCACACAGTACAGTGAGTACAACAATACATATGCAAGATCTGTACGTTCGTGTTGACCTTTTCATAGCACAAACTAGGAAAGTCAAAACGTAAAGCTACAATCTGTAACATGTGCCTCTCTCCCTCCATCTCTGTTGGAAACAAAATTACAGATTACTTTACATACTTATTTCCTTATGTTATAGTCAAACGAAGCCAAACTGACATTTCCCAGGAAAACTGACGTTACAGCTCAAAATGTACATCATTATTATAAGCTTACCGATGCGAATCGTGGTTGGATGAAGAGACTGTTTTGAACCCTGATCTGTTAATTTCTTAATAACTGATTTTTGTTCAATTTTAACGACAAAAATTACAGATTGCAGCTTTAAAAAAATCATCAATGCTAGTCTTTCTACAGTATTTGAGGACAGGCTACCAACTCGATTCGGTACCAAAATGCTGCCTGATTGATAGGTGTCCACTTTCGAATTCTCATGTTCATGCATGTTACTTCTATCACACATCACTATATATGTACCGACTAATTCAATTTGGTGTCATACAGAATATTAGTTCCTTACAATATGAATCAGTAAATTCATTTTGATGTTCATTGATGCTTATAATTGATGTTCATTTATGCTTATAATTGCTCACAGTCTGTACCTGAACCAGCTCACTGATGTGGGCAAACAGTCGCTGTATGTGCGTGGCGGACCTCGGGTGAAGGAGGGCCGGCGTGTAAAGGTTCTGGCCTCTGTGACAGAAGGCTCGGACATCTCCGAGGACTGGCACCCCATCCTGAGTATCATAGAAAAAAATTCCCTGTCCTGGGAGAGAGAGCGCGTACGCCAGCAGCTGCACGTCTTCTTAAAGGATCTGGAATGGGGGCGGAAGCAGCACGCGAGTTTCTGGAAGAAGATGCACTTCCGGAGAGTGGAGAGTGTTGTGAGACAAACCCTGCGCATACTGGAGAAAAGCAGTGACACGGGAACAGGATCCGGTGCAAAATGATCGGTTTAGGAATGAAAAACAACTGCCCAGTGACCTGCCATTGGTAATGGTTAATTTGATCAGTTTTGTGAGTTTTAATCTGTTATGCATTGTGTTTACAGCATATCTATGCTTTTGCATTAGGTCATTTTGAGAAAACACTGTGATATATGAATTTTACTAAATTATGTATAATATTATATCTTTATATTCTTTTTCCCCAATTTTTTTATATTCAATATTATATATTTTGGATTACCACTTGAAAACTGCACTTTGTTGCACTGATGCACACTAATGTTGCCATTTGAAGCCACATTCTGTGTGTTCAGGCAGAACTGATGATGCTTTGATATCTTGTAAATTAATGTATGGTCCACTCTTCCCTCAGCTGTTCCACCACACCTGTGTGTGTGTGTGTGTGTGTGTGTGTGTGTCCAAATATAAACCAAGACCAGGATTAAGACATTACTCACAATATGCCTGTGTAATATTAACATATAATGTATCTTTGTGCCTTACCCTGTAAAAGAAAAACAAATGGTAAATATGAGCTTGCATATTGACTAAATTTTTGCTGTACAAGTGCAGCAAAATAAAAAATAAGTGTTGATTGTTGATTGATTGTTTTATTATATATTCATTCATCATGCGCTATTATTCACCTTCATAATTAATAATGAATGGTTAACCATGACAATTTAAATGACTCAAGCATAAATGAGTTTGTAGGCGTTATCTTTTAATTACAGTAAATTTATGTTGCTCATGTAATGTTTACTTTAGGTTTGATTAGGGCAGGTGTTGTTTTATAAACCTGAGATTAAGATTTAATTTCCAGTACATTATTACAGCTGAACAAGGAGGAGTCATACTGACAAATCTATTTTTTTTAGATTAGATTAGATTCAACTTTATTGTCATTACACATGTATGAATACAGGGTGACGAAATGCAGTTTAGCATCTAATCAGCAGTGCAAATAGCAGAAAGTGCAATATACAAAGTGTGCCATGTAATGAATTATGTACAATAAATAAATTAAGGGCAGTTATATAGATGTTCTATGAGGATATCTGAGAATATACGGGTGTGAAAAAAAACTTTAGTAACAAATTTGTAATGCTTCATATACATGTGTACCTTGCACCGCTACTAAGCCCAGAGCTCAGGCAACAGTGGTAAGCAGGATCATGAGATTCATCACAGGTAATTTACCACCTTATATATACAATTTTTCTTCATCGCTTTGATTGGTAAGTCTGTAATGTATAAGTCAGGACGACCAGTTTTTAAAACTGTGAAGATCAACAGGCTGTAGTACAAACGAGTCCTGGGAGAAGCGGTAAATGTGGAAGCTTGGTATATTAATTTTGTATGTATGTGTGTGTTGCTATAGTTACGTTTTTTTATGTATACACTATATATCTTTGATGTTTTGCTGTTACAGACGAGAGAGCATTAAGTTACATTTATGCATTTGGCAGGTGTTTTTATTAAAAGCAATTTACAGTGCATTCATGTTGTACCTTTTAGATTGTAGGCATTGTATGGGACTCGAACCCATGATCATGGCGTTTCTAGCGCCATGCTCTACCATGTCATTAGACTTAGTTGAATATAAAAACCTTCTATATATTCAGTACAGTAAGTCTTGTAACACGTATCTTGTTTTCAGGTGGTGAAAGATCCAGGCATCTGGGCTGCAACTGTATCTGTTAGTGTTGCGTGCACAGGATTATGGGATTGCAGTATCAGAGAGAATAGACCTCAAGACTGTTCTCGTCCACGCTTGTGTCACATACTAAAGAGCCTAGCTGTGGCTTGGGCCTCACCATCATCCCTATGGAAGGTACTGCGTCTAATGTTTGCCACTAAATATATTTTAAAAAAGAATTAAAGATTCAAAGCATTTATTGTCATATGCACAGTGAGGGAACAGGTTTCCCTGTGCAATGAAATTCTGACTCTGCTGTCCACAGTGAATGTCAGGACAGTTATATAAACTAGAGTTGAGAAAATATAAAACAACAAAAATTAAGAAAAATATACAATAAGGCACATAAAATAATAAATAAACTCTGAATATAGAATAAACATGTGCAAATTGAATAAACGTTCAAATTGAACTGACACAAAATCCAAATTCATATAATACACACAAAAGGCATTTGTGAAAGAAATTGCATTTTAGATAAATGTTCCAATGAGAAAATTATTTGAGAAACCAAAACCTTTTGTAACAGTGATTGTAGGCTTCTGTGTTATTAAATTGTTTTACTTACTATGCATATATTACTCTCCTCTAATTTTGTTAGTTACAAATTTTGTTAGTTAAGTTAACGTCACAAAAATACTCACAAACTCACCTTAATCAGAAAGTGGAACATTTCTACTTGATTTTGAAATGTTTTTTCTCTGATAAGCTTAAAGACAGTATTCTGTTTTATTAATTTTTTCGCTCCTTAAGAGTAGGTAACAATTTAACATACAATATTCACTTAGAAACTGATTTTCAGGATTGTATTACACTTATAAAATATACTGGTGGTGATTTGTATGTGTTGAGAGCAAACATACTTTTGGATAGGCATATTATTTATTCATGCAACAATCACTTCACTGACCTTCAGGTACACTGAAAGGTGAAGCTTTCCGCTGGAAGTATTCCATGCACATCATGTGGAAATGCTTCAACACTTTGTATACGTAGGTGATTGAGGACAGTTCTGATTTGTTTAATTTATTTCTGATTTTATTTATTTCATAAATATGTGAGAGTTGGTAAGTGAGGTTGCTATCGTCTTAGCCCTGTGAATAAAAGTCCAGCTGAGAGAGCAGGAATTCAGAATAGAGATATGCTGATTTGGATCAATGGCGCTATGGTCTCTGCACTCACACATGGAGCCCTGTCAAAACTAGTAGGTGGACATGTGATTATGAACGTTGTAGGTGATATTTAAAAACTCCAGAACTTCTTGGTCTAGACCGCCCTGCTTTTACTGTCCCATATTACAATTAAAGCTTTCCTGTAGCTCAGTGGTTAGAGCATGGCGTTAACAATGCCAAGGTCATGGGTTCGATCCCAGGTATTGCACATACTCAATGTATAATGATCAATGTGTAGTATAATGCAATGTAAGTCACTTTGGATAAAAGCATCTGCCAAATGTGTAAATGTAAATTACCTACGCCAGGTAAAGAAATGCGAAGAAAAGAAGACCAAGTGACTGTCTTGGTAATTGACAGCAGGAGTGAAGAGCCTTATGCTCAAAGAAAATTACCCATAATTCCTGCTTTTGCTCAAACTCATAATCTACCCTTTAAACCAAAAACACTGCATCTGACTCAGGGTTCCTGTGGGTTCCTGTTCAGGCAAGAAAAATTAACCTCTGGATTTTTTGGTGAGGAATCACAAATGTCTCTTTCCTGGTAATATTAATCAAGTAAAGACACCTGTTCTAAACCTTGCCGGAAAATCTATTCTAAACTAGTTTCCTAAAATGGATTTTTCAGCTGGGAATACAATTTGTGATACGCTCTACAGCTTACGAGAAATCGACCCCGGCAGCCCAGCTGAGACTGCAGGAATGGAGGCTGGAGAGCTTCTCCTGGCGGTAAACGGGGAGCCGGTGGAGGATGCAGAGCACGAAGACATTGTCAGCAAAATACGGCAAAGGGGCCAGCAGGTCACATTAACCTCCATCTCCATCTCTGGCAGAAGCTATTACACACAGGTGCTTATATGGTTATTATAAGGTTAATATGCAGGTTTTTTCACACGCAAATGCACATGCTCGTACAGAACCGGGCAGCGGCGTGAGAGAACGATGAAGTAATAACATTCTGCTCCCGAACAGCTGCTGAATCTATATTTTTCTCTTCTGACTGAAGACATATGAACCTGAGGGCTAATCAAGGGGCTAAAGCTAAGACTCTTGATGCTTATATTACACACTGAAGCAGGTGTTCCTATGATGAAATTAATGCTATGTGGCATAGACAGACCCCAGGGAATGAATGGGTGGGGCAGCTTTGACCTAGATATTATAGTGAAATCGGTATTCTGTTGCAGTACTTGTATGTATCACTGAGACAGTGTCTGTTATTTTATGCTTATTCTACTTCAGCTTGGCATTTCTCCACGGCTGTTCTATATTCCAAAAAGGGAAAGGCTCTCCACACCTCTGCAAAATAAAGAGGTGCATACTAACCCACAATGTCCTCGACTTTGTGTGCTTTATAAGAAGAACACAGGATGTGGCTTCAACTCAGGTTGTGTTCAGAATAAGCCAGGGACCTTTATTGGCCAGGTATTGTTTCTGGTTCTTGTAGCATTTTAGCAGCAGTTACAAGCTATATTGAGAATTTCTATAAGCTTTCATTTTCAAATCAAACCCAAAACACGTTGTAATATCTTATAAATATCCAAAATCTGAATTTAAAGCTGAAAAGTGTGAACGCTGAAATGTTTCATATAAAAATAAATAAATAATCATAAATAAATAGGCTTATCTGAAAGCATGCATGAAACAATTCTGATCGTGGCCTATAGGTGGCACATGGGAGCAGCGGAGGGAGAGCGGGACTGTGTGAGGGGGATGTGGTTGTAGAGGTTAATGGGCAGAATGTGGAGGAAGAATATTTTAATGAATGGTAAGGCTAATAAATAAGGGAGGAACTTCTCTCAGGCTTTTAGTTGTGGAGGGACAAGAGTATGAGAAGCTGAGGATTGCCAGACAGCTTTTGGGACTCAGGCTTCAAAGTATCAAGGTGGGACATCCTCACACACAGACACACACACACGCATGCTGTAATTTCAGTAATATTTTAAATATGTGATGTTTTTTCCAAACTCTAAATTTCACACAAGAAAATGCTGTATGCTGTATGCTGTATGAATGCTCATGCACATGATCTGGTAAAGAGAAACAATGCTATTAAGTAGCACAACACAGTTCCTGTAAAGTTAACGCTTACTACACACCGGTAAATTCCCTTATTATTCTCAGTTCGAGAACACAGATATTATCGATGGTACTTACAATGTAAACAAATAAATAAAAACAGTAATTTAAACATCCTACACATTTCAACATTTTTGCAATTTTTTTTATTAAAGCAAACTCTACATTACTTACAGTACAAGATTTAATACTGCCGTTTTAGATTTAACACTACTTGTTTAATAGTGTCGTAAACATTTTCTTATGAGGACAATGTAAATGTGGATTGGGTAAAACAAAAGTTTACAAAAAATGCAGCATATCTTTGTATATAACTACAATATAAAGGCATATTATATCATAAGCATATTATTTGTTGACATCTCACCTGCAAAATGTACAGGTGTGATTTCATGTTAAAATTGTTAGTTTTATTTCAAAATCTTTGCCCAGTGATTAATTTTATTCACCTTTCTTGTCTAAGTATTTTCACTGAATTTAAAATTTCATTATGTTTCGATTAGTTATAAGATAAACGTAATGAAATGTTCTCTATATGCACTTCATTAAACAGTGAAGTTTTAAATCTCTGTATACCTCAACTTTCTCCACAATCTTCCATTTTGGGGGTATTCTCCATTTCTGTAAGTGCAAAGGTAAATTGTTAAGTCTTAATTTATTATTATTATCTTAACCAAATGCACCTAATGCAATGAGACAGAGTCAGATTAATTAACTTCTCAGATTAAGTTCCAGTCAGATAAATTATTAAATTTAACTGCTAAGTTAAATTAGCTGTACCTTCACCTGTTGATTGCAACAGTTTAACCAACCTTTGAGAATTTGGTCCATGCACATGGCGACTCTCTCAGCATCCCCCATACTGAAGCACATGGGAGGTTTGAATTTGATGACGCTTTCCCACGGCCCATCAGTGCTCACGATTATACGCTCCTCTTTTAGCCTGAGTAAGTCAAAATGAGCAATAAATGACCCACCTTTTCCAACAACTGCTTTATATAAGGTCTGAAAAGCAAGAGAAATTGTCAGTATGTAAATATAATGTTTTCACCTTCGAACAAGCTGTGCTGCTTCTTCTGTTGCTGGTGTTCGGGAAACTCTGTCTTTAACTAGTTCCATACCTATAAACAGTCCCACACCACTACAAACAAAATAGACCGAACAGAACCATTATTTTATTTCTATTTTCAAAAATACAGCATGACATTTCAGTGGAATTTCAGCATAGGGAACGTTAATTAATTCAAATGTCTACGAACCGCACGTCTCCAATGATTGGATGTTTAGTCTGAAGTTGAGTGAGCAGATGTTTCAGGTGAGCTCCGACACGCAAAGCGTTTCCTCTCAGGTCCTCCTTTTCTATTACATCTAAAACTGCCAAACCAATGGCACAGGATACTGGATTACCACCAAACTGCATGACACAATAATGATTAAATGTCAGCAATTCACCGTTCAACATACAGAGAGGCTGAATGAAACAAACTATTAGTAAGCAGCATAATAGTTCTCACTGTGTTGAAGTACTCCACACCATTGGCTGTGAAGGCACTGGCTATCTCTTCTGTAGTGACCACACATGCAATCGGATGACCGTTGCCCATTGGTTTGCCCATGGTCACAATGTCAGGACAAAAGTCTTCACCTTGAAGCTGAAAAGCCCAAAAATGACTCCCGACACGGCCAAAGCCTGTTTGAACCTCATCTGCTACGTAAACTCCTCCGGCCTCATGAACATATCTGAGGAAAACATGATGTTGCAGCTTCATTTACTGATTCCACCAAAACGTTACGGATATATCTGTTATTTTATTTTATTAATAAAATAATAGATGACTGTTAAATGACTACTGTGTAAGTATAAACTGCTGAAGGTCTTTATACTCGAACATAAATCAGTGAAAACATAAATAAGTGTAAATAAATGTTTATAAAGACACTTAAAAGTTGCAAGAAGACTTACTCTGCTACTCTTTTACAATAACCAGTTGGAAAAATGATCTGGCCAGCAACACTAGGCAAGGACTCAGCAAAAAAAGCTGAAATCTGGGGACAAGAACACAATGCTGGATGACAATCGGTACATTTCAGGGAAAAACACAAATAATTTACCAGTAACCGGTTTGGTGTTTCTACATGCATATATATACCTTGCGCCCTTTCTTATGCACCTCTTCAATAAGACATTTCAATGTGTCTGCATAAGACTGTCCCGGGTTGGGATGGTCCTCACGGAAGGTACCATGGTAAGTATCAGGAAGAGGAGCCTGTAGATAAACAAAAAAGCTTGATATACAGCACAAGACATTCATTAAGTTTATAAAGTCTGTTTGCGGTCTGTACACACCACATGAACCCAATCTTTCTGGCCCTCCAGCTTCCGGAACTTGTATGGGCTGATGTCGATAAGTGACGTGAGATGTCCATGATATGCACTTGGAAGTCAGGTAAAAAATGATATTAACACAGCAAAGAGATCAACTGCTTTTTATTACCTGCTGTTTACTGAATCATATTTATTATTAAGCTCATTCATGTTTCGACTTTCATCTTTAAAAAGTTTAGTAATACTTACTGATCCAGCACTATGACATCCTGATGTTGGGTATACTGGCGGGCCAGACGCAATGCAAGATCATTCGCCTCTGAACTTTGTATGGGGACAAACATACATAAGATTTCCATGTTTCCTTGTTATTGTACTGAAACAATTTAGTATGTGATCAGAGTAATTATTATACAGGTATTTAAAAAATAAATGGCATTTGAACTGTATGAATAGAGATGCTTACCCTGAGTTGACAAAATAAAAGACACAAAGCTTCTTTGGCAGAGAGGCTGCCAGCCGATTTGCATACTGAACTATATTATCATGGAGAAATCTAGTGTTTGCATTAAGAAGAGCCATCTGAGCAGAAGCGGCCTCAGTGATACTGGGATGACAGTGGCCCACTGCAAACACAGTATGCATGAACTACATCATTGTCAGGGTTCCACGCTGTCCTGTTTAATGTCTTTTATTTTGAAGTTTAGTTTTGTAGTTGTACTGTCTAGTATATGGTTATTGTAGTCTTTAGTGTTTCCCCGCCCTAATTGTGTCCAGCTTGCAAATCCTGTGTTTGTCCCCAATCCCTCCATGGTTATTGTTGTTGTTTGTGCACTGCCCCTTGCCACGTTTCTTGTATGTTTCCATATGTTTAAATAATTTGTATTTTGGACTTCTTAAACAATTTGTAATTTGCATTTTGATCCTGCCTTCCTAGTTTGTGTTGTTCAGTACATGGCAATCATCATGGCATTGTGATTTGTATAATCTTTACATTACCGTGACTCTGGGAGCTTATTTAAAATTCTGAGGGATAATAGCAACAGCTATTGAAATATGCTGGTGGCTGTTGTTTTATATATTTCTTTAGGCATTTATACAATGAATTTACAATCTGCATTAACTATGGTGTATTTAATTTAATTTAATAAAATATTATTTTTTATTTCATTTGTGTTTAGACTACTATTTGTCTATAAGACATCCTGTAGATTATTGTTATTGCGGTGAGTTTTGTTGCAGTTAACCCAAAGTATTATTTACCGTATACAATAATAGTGATTCGGCATAAGATACACACTTTTTGATTATATAACGAATAAAAATAATTACATGAAATATTAGAGAGAAAACTGTACTATTTTAAAGGGTTGTTCAAAACTGATAGCGTGTATCATTTCAGGTTTTCTTACCATGTTGAACATTACTGATGCAGTCTAAGTACTGCGTGCCCTTTTCATCGTATAAATATTGTCCCCGTGCTCTTACAATTTTCATCGGATCGTGCGAGAAAAACAGTCGGCAGGACTGACTGAAAACAAACGAAAAGTGGTTGAGATTGAGTAGTTTATTTCTCAAAACAACACTAAGCGTAAAAACGGTTCATGTGGCTCACCCAATCAGCCTTTTGCGCATTTCCAAGGTTTTATCTTTGCTGAAAACTTCGAGAGCCATGCCAGCTACCAGATTTCTTTATGTTACACCGCAACAGTGGCCCCATGCAGCAGAAATATGACCATGTGAGTCTGAACCGCCTCAAAAAACCATGGAACAGCAGTGTCTGCTAATGACGTCACACACACACAAACAATGTGTATGTTTGTGATCTGCTGTGCTGGACCACATCTGATATCTTATTTTATGGTTTTTTTCAAACCATGTACGGCATTGAGCGATCTCGATCAAGGTTCAACGCGGTAGTGTTATCTGTAATATTAAACAGTTTACTTTATCTTTGGCTGCTGTGTAGTACTAGCGTGTTGCTAGTTATTGAGCTAGCTTAAGGTACTAGGCAACCAGAAAAGAGATCTGTCATATTGTCTTTGACAGCCAAAACACTTACGTTAATTTGAGTTTAAGTATATGACACATTTTGTAAGATAACTGGTTGTCGTTGTATTATATGGTTCACCGCTGTGAATCTGACACGTATTTTTAAGAGGTAAGCTTTTTTGACACTAATTGAAATTTATGTTGGTTCTTGTGAGGGTATCTTTGGCCAGCATTACTGTTATAAGTTCGCTTTTTGCATGAATCACCTACCAGTGACTCACCAATTAATGAATCGATTCGTGTCATTTTGTGACACACGTCAGAAAAGAAACGAAATCATAAAAGTGAGTCATATTGCTGTTAGATTGCAGTGTCAGGAGCACACCACATGGAGGTCGAAATAGACACATTGTAAGATTTACCTAGATGGATCACAGCAGGACGTGAGAGTAGAATTACACGCTGAAGCAAATGGACACACTTTTCTTCAGGCTGTTAAAGCATCTGTTGATGGAGGAGGTGCTCCAAGGAAATGACAGACCAGGGCAATAACAATCAGAACATCTCACAAAATCCATTTGCAGCACTCTTCAGTTGCCCAGCTGATGCGAAGCAGTTTGCATCTGGCCAAAAGCAACAGCGTCAAGCTGAGCAGCAATGTAAGTTCTGTAATAATAATGTAAGTAATAAACAGCTCCTACACTTATATTTGCGGAAAAGCATTCCATTTATGACTCAACAACTTGAAAAGCATTCCATTTATGACTCAACAACTTGTTTAAATTAACTTTTAATATAATCATTAACATGTATTAATACAATAGAGCTGTGATACTTAACTGGGGTAGCTCCTGGACCCTGATTTTATATTTAAAGTCCCAACAAATTGTATCAAAATTAATACCATGACATAGAAAGGGGCATTTTCTGAATGCACTAAATGTTATTTGCTAGCCTTATGTATGGAACAGCACTGGACCAACTATTGCATTAGGCTGTGGAATATGAGAAATGCATTTAAATTAAGCATATAAAAAAATGAGATTTCAATGCGAATAACGGCAGCATGTGATGTAGCATAAGTGATGTTTTCAGATGTATCTTTTATCTTGTGAAGTTTTATTTATGGTTTTTGAGGAAGAAGGAATGTCACGCAGCCTATCCGTGTTGACATCTACCTGATTTGGCTAACTATGACCAAGTCAAAGGATGTGTGCCAAAATATAACTGTCTGACTGGTTTCACAGCCTTGCATATCAGAAAGATTCACCAAATACATTACATTCAATACATACAAATACATACAATACATTTTACCCTTTTAAACATATTTGATATGTATACTTTGCCATCCCAACTATGCCTAATTAGTATAGCTGATTTTTATTATTTGAATTTAGTATCATTGCAGACCTGTGAACTAGTTTTGGGTTGCAGCCCACCGGCTGAGAACCACTGCTCAGAGATTTTTCCCATAATTGATCTGTTTCATGCATTTTCCTAATTTACTTATTAAAAGTTTAAAAGGAAAGTGCATTCGATTAGTCATTCACTAAAAACAATGTCTCATATTCTTGATGACCTCAGTCTAGGTGATTGCATCACAATGACGCATGGTTTCCCGGCAATGCTTTGAATAACCTCATCCACTGCAGTTTGGTATATTATGTCATTTGTGTTGCTTTTATTTAAATGTCTTTGTCATCATAACATAAATCTGCTTTGTATATGGATCTGTCATTCAAATTTCCAACACAGTGTGCAAGAATTACGCTGAAATCAAAGTTTGGTAAATAAGCAAGCATTAGTCAAATTTGTCAAATGCGTTTTCATGATATTAAACTGCTAAGAATATAGGCACTTACCAACACTTGGTGTGTTATTATCTGTTTATCAGCAAGCAACACTGTTGAGTCTGTGATGATCAGTGGCTTAACACGGACACTGTAGAGCAGGTATGATGTCATCAGTATGTTATTGTTTTCCATGACTTTATGGGATAAGGTGTGTACACAGACGTATATACGAACTTTGAATAACAATAATATTCCCTAATTTATCCCCTGCAGGCTTCTCCTGGAAACCACCTCATTTACATGACTTCCTGCAGTGTAGTGAACCTCTCAGCAGATCGTGATGCTGGCGAGAAACCTGAGATACCTGCTACCTGAGAGCTAAAGAAGAGGTATTTTGTGTCACAGTACAGCAATCTGCAGACTAGGGCTGCACGATTTTAAAAAAAATAATGTGATACCTATGATAACGCTACAATAATGTTAATTTTGTAAAAGCAACTTGAATTATATATATTTTTTAAATTATATAACCAACATATATGTTTTACGTACAGTATGTGTTCTCTGGGAATAAAAACATTTTCCAACTAACTTTGACTATGCATGACTTTTTGAAGTATTACAATAATTTAGTTATTGCAAACCAAAACGATATGCACATTTACAATATTTCGATAATTTGGATATATTTTGCATCCCTGCTGCAGACTCAGTACTTTTTAAATAGGTGTACTAATACAAACTTGCATGTTTGCATTAGCGCCTCAGTCTGTAGTGCATTAAGTAGGTTAGGGTTATGTTGATGTGGAAATTACAGTGTCCATATACCTCAAAAGCCCACAGATCACTACAGTCCCAGAGAAGCTGTTGTCGTATGCTGTGCGCTGTAAAAACCTCACAGCGTACAATACGCGGACGGTCCTGGTCACACCAAAGATCTACATTAGTCAGAACCTTCATGAGCAGCTGCTGGACCTGCTGCTGGAAGCTGTCAGAGAAGCTCGTAAGTCTGCTGTGGAATCATGTTTGAGGAGATGTGAGATATTTCAAGGTGAATTCAGATGTTTCCGTCGTCGTCACTGCAGGGCTTGAGGAAGTTGTGGAGTTTTTGGAGGAGGTCATTGCTAGTTTGTTGGCTGATCGAGAGTTGCGGACCTTTGGGGAGGTGATGGTGCCAGTGTTTGATATTTTTCAAGGCCATGTCAAAGACTTAGACCTCTGTCAGCTGCTGCTGTATTCCTGCCTGGAGATTCTTCTGTACTTCAGTCGGCAAACTGACATTGCTTAGGTTAGAACCGTCATACTAACATTCAGTAATGCCAATGTGTATCGTATATATACTGTAAATTCCATTCCTTAAATCTTCAACATTGTTTGGATAAAGATTATTTTCTGATTTTAGGTATTAATGGAGCACATTCAGCCCAAAGATCCCAACAATGGACTTGAGTATCAGAAAACTCTTCTAGGCACCAACCAGCCAAACTCTTGACCTTTAACCCCACATACTGCATGCTGAAGAACTGAGTAAGGAAGAGCGGCGCAACAGAAACGTGCACGCGAGAGGTGAACTGCCTGTGCGTACAAGCAGTGCAACTCTATTATTCATATGCTTTTCTTACTAAATAATGTAAACCAATTTCACTACAGGTTTGGACAAGGAGACCTGTCTGATACCTGTGCCCCCTCAACAAACCATTGAATTTCCCCAGTCATATAGTCACAGAGACCCTCATCCTTACACAGCTTACCATGTACTTGGGCTTCCACAGGTAATACTGTGATTGGCCTTATAATGACAAAAGACACCAATCATGCTTTATTACCTTTGCTTCTACTATAGCTCTCATTAAGTACACAGGTGACCACTGCAGTTAAAACTCTTTGTTGGCATGTGTTCTTTCAGACTTCATGATCAGATGGTGAAGTTAAATCAGTCTTTGCATCGGCTACAGGGGATGTGGTGAGACACGCAGCTGAGTGGAGGCCCGGCAGCAGAACTATGGGAACAGTTTCAAAGCCCCATGACGATTTATCTCTCCACCAAGGCTGCTACAACACAACCTACCATGTTGCAACACTGCCTCAACCTCCAAGCCTTCTGTGTCCCTCTGCTGGTTCAGCTCAGCATGGTCAACCAGGGCCCAGAACACATACCAATCTCATTTCCCCTGCCCCTGGTAGAAAACAGTCTGCTGTGCTTTGTGCCAGGTATCCTTCTAAGACTTCAGCATCACAAAGAATTTAGTGCACTAAATCTCCCTTAAACCACCTTTGATTTAGTCTTTTGTGTCTGAACCCTAACACTTTCTTTGTCCTTGCAGAGTTTTTGTAGAAAACATGGGTGACTTCTTCATATTCCTCCGCCGGTTTGCTGACGAGGTGTTGGAGTCATCGGCAGAAAGCTGAGAACACGCCCTGACCTTCATTACTGTGTTCATGGGCAACGGCGAGAGGTGTGAGCCGGTCTGATGCTGAGTTCTCGCATTTTTGCGCCCACCATGCGGCTTGTTGTTTACACGTAATTATTTACCCACAGAATGAAAAATCCTCATTTGCGGGCAAAGCTGGCAGAGGTTCTCAAGGCTGTGATGCCCCATATGGAGACTGCATCAGCTGGCACCGCCCAGCCTATCATGTTCCAGCGCCAAAGGGTGTTCAGCTCCTATCGACATGCTCCTCAACTCGCTAAAGCTCTTATTACAGTGTTTGCGGACATAGAGTTTACCGGTCAGTGTTTGCTTTTGGTAATGCTTCTTTCATTTGAATGTAACAGCTTGTGTAAAAGTTTATTTATGGCCCCTCCCACAGGTGATCTTTATCAGTTTGAGCAGAAGTTTAATTACAGGAGACCAATGTATGCCATTTTAAAGTACATGTTGAGGGAAGAAAATTACAGAGAGAGCATTAAGGTGAGAAACAGAGGATTACTTGTATATCCCTAATATAGTAATATATATGCTTTGAAATGGAAAAGTTTGTATCATCTCTTGTTTGCAATCGCACCAGACGAAAAATCCTTTTCTAATTAGTTAAAAATCTGTTGTTTGCGCACAGCGTCTGGCAGATTATGCATCTGAAAACCTGGAGGCCATGAATACGCCACTTTCCTGAGGTTTCAGAAACTCCTCATGAATGATGCCATCTTCTTACTT
Organism: Botia almorhae; assembly: GCA_036877575.1. Lineage (NCBI taxonomy): Eukaryota > Metazoa > Chordata > Actinopteri > Cypriniformes > Botiidae > Botia > Botia almorhae. Next base: position 19,434 of record JAZGTJ010004976.1, read on the forward strand.
GACGAGGCTATACAGGTACTGCCACAGCAGGTTGTTGGCATGTTTCCCTCTCTACCATGTTCACAGATCCATATACAGATCTACAGTTTTTGTTTGTTTAGTTTAGGTTGTTATTACACATCATTAACATATTAACATCCACACAGTTGATATGAAGAAATAATTGGTTCACATAGTGTATGTGTGTCTGTTTCTTCTAGTCCCTAAGTAAGATCAAGATCCTCCAGCTGGAGAGGGATCGGGGGGGAGTAGGAAAGTCTGGCCCCTGATGCCCGCAGAGAGAAAGAATCTAGTCTGCAGATGTTTTGCCAGCTGGGTCGCTTACACAACATCATGTCAAGTGAGACCATTGGCACTTTGGCTTTTCTCACATCTGGTAAGAGATGAGAAATATACCAGATGTACTGAAATATTAACACATCATCTACTTTTTCTGTCATGTGCTACCTGATGGAGCAGGACATGAACAATGTGGTTTCTAAAAACGGAACACCTGACTAAGTATGCGATACAAAATAACACTAAAACACAAAAAATAACTCTTGTTTTTTCCCTACAGAGATAAAAGGTGTTTTTGTGCACCTTTTTCTTGCCAAGAGGATCATCTCCATGCTCAACTACTACTTGCAGCACCTGGTAGGCCCCAAGAAGGGCGCTTTGAAGGGAAAGACTTCAGCGAATTTGATTTTATTCCCCATCAGTTGGTTTCCGACATCTGTACAATTTACCTAAACCTGTGGTAGGTTATTTGCTCTATTACATTTTTTTTACATTTAAATTGTAGAAAACGTATTATCTGAGTAAACTTACCCTGGGGTTGTTCTGACCACAGGGGTGAAGAAAATTTCTGCGCCACAAAAGATGGAAGATCAAATTCTCCCACCCTGTCCAACTGTCCGCATCCTCAAGAAGATCAACAAGCCTGGCGATATGATTGGTTCTTTCAGTCTCCTAGCTGATAGAATAATGGTTAATATAGTCGTTCTGCATAATTTATCCTGGATTCATCCTTTATCCTTTCTTAGGAACTCATGGCTGCCTGAGTGTTAATGTTAATCTTGTTGATTTTCTGTGTCCATGTCCTTCAGTCTCTGGCAGAGAGACATCAGCAGGAGGAGGAGACCTACTCTGATGCTCCAGATGAGTTTCTGGTTCTCATCATGTCTACCTTGATGCTTGATTCCGTGCTGTTGCCTTCTTCAAAAGTTACAGTGGACCGCTCCACAATAGCACGCCACTTATTAAGGTGATAGTTTAGCTGATAGTGAAAATAATAGTTTACCCATTAATGAATATCTTCCGTCATTATTTACTCATCCTTATGTTCTTCCATGCCTGCGTTATCTTTTCTGTTTAAAACAAAAGGTGAAATTTTAAATGATCTTCGTACACCAGCCCCACACGCCAGACCACGCCACTAAAAAGTTTCAAAAAGTTTGTTTAAAAAAAATGCTGCAAGTGGATCACTAGGTTTTTTATTCAGTTCAATTGATTCAGTTCACAGATTAGACTGAATCAATTTTCTTGTTTAACCTATTGACTCTATGATCGTTCATATTTTGGTCTGTTCTTCCCACACAACTTCTTCCTGATGCAGTGCACGACTCATATGTGATTGTTATTGCTGGAGCTCAGTACATGTAGTCACTATAAACTTGTGTACTGTAATGGGTGAACTATACTTTTCAATATTGTACATCGTATGCAGAAGCTCCTAATTGGTGATCATTTGATTAGGCATATTTGTAATAGAAGTGCTGTTCTTATCTTGCTAAAGTGACCAGACAGACCTGTTTAACCGCAGTCCACGCACTATGGACCAGATCAGGCCTAATGAAGAGCTCCAGCAACAAATCATGAAGTGGCTTGCCGAGCATAAGCAAAGAAACCAGCAAATGGGACCGAGTGGTTAAACCACATTCCCTTCCCCCAGCCCAGGCATGCTCTGTATGACTAAGCCATTCAGATGTTTCTGACCTCTCTCATACTGCTTTGGAAAAATAACATCTTAACCACACGTAGAGGACACGTCTACATTTATGGTGTTGTTGCTCTCCCCAAAGGTCAAATGCAAATCTCTGAAAGCCATATCGCTGTAGCATATTAGGCTATCTGCTCTGTCTGCTACCAAACTTTGAGCATCGTCTAACATTTGAGGTCCACACAGACAAATCTCAAATCAGTGCACTAACAACAGGAGTCCATTTCTCTGTGACATTTTGCCTTGCTAAGCAGTTCACTGTGGGATGAAACTTTATGAAAAGATTATGTGGGTTTATAGACGGATAAAAGTATATTTAAATTGTGCTTCTGTTTAATGCAATTACCTTACCTCTAACTTAACTACAAAAATATGCTTGAAATATTTTATATGCATCGCTTGTTCATAAGGTTTTAGGCTCATGTGTTTAGATTTCCTCATTTGATATTAAGACAAGAGGTTGTGGCAGTATTGATTACAAAAACAATTTAAGCTACTCATTGTTCACTGCAAACAATATTAAACTATGATAAAAATGGCTAAAAGCATCAGCTTTCTATTCCGGTATATTTCAGTTTCATGGCTGTATTTTGGTTTTTAAGGCATTGGTGTATAATGCAGCAGTCATTTAATTTTGTCATCTTAATTTGTTTTCGGGCTGGTTTGTAACTACCACAAAGAAATGTTGGAGCTTAGGTAACGTAATACAATATGCACTTTTATAAGACTCCTTATAAGGCTCTTGTTCAAATGTTGGGAATTAACCCTTTACAAGAAGCCATTGTGTCTTTTTAAGTGCAATATATGAGTTATATATAATATATTAAGTGCAAGTAATGAGTTATTTGAATGCTGAGTCAGAGCACGCAGTCTTAGTGACCTCTCATTCAGAGTGACATCATGTCTATTTTGTTAACAGTTGCTAAACTGTGTTCTCTGAGAGGTTGGACCTTGTTACTTAGCTAAATGTCTTAAGAGATGACCCTGATAAGACACTGTTCCTCTTTCAATTGTGAACATTTCGTAACATTGAGCCATCAAAAAGAAGCTTGTGAAATGTCTGCATTTTAATTTTCATTTCATTTTTTTTATTTTTGTGAGTGTTAAGTCTTTTAAAATCCTTTGTTTTTCTTTGTTCCCTGAAGACCTCACCCAATCAATGGATCTGACCCCACAAATTCTAAAAGTAAACAGTGCTTCAGGGTCTGTTGTACTATTTCTGTCTGCTGGGTTTTGTATACACACACTCATTAGCTGTAATGGCCCTTTTAAACATTGATTCAGTTGAACGGTAATTGTTTTGTAGAATTAAATTATTTGTTTTAGTTACTATTATGGCTGGTGGTACAATGAACATAATAATATGCCTCTATTGAATACACCTTAAACATTATGTTCTACAGTGCTGTCAAATTGACTAGATAAACTGTTAACTGACAGTCCAGACAGTTTGCTTTGACTAAAACTGAAATGCTGCAAATAGCAGCATTCTTTCTGGAAGCATGCTGTATATATATTTTTAAAATATATAAAAATGTTTCATTAATTGTGCTCTTTGGCTTGTTTATTGCACTAAATTGGAAAAAGATTAAAAATATGTATTGTAATAAAAACGTTTTATATGAGCAAAATTATGTGTAATTCATTATTCTAGGGTCACTAATAGCATAAAAAATTGTATCAACTGTAAACTGTGAATTTTTTAAAGTAGTAGTAGGTGCTTGGGTACTCAAAATTAGGTGTACATTCTGTAGTTTAATTATTAAATCATTAAGTAAAATTATAGTTTATGTTAAACAACAATCAGCAAAATATAAAGAAAACCAATCTAATATATAATTAACATCTAATAAACTCAAATACTTACAAGGCTGGTGCAGTTGCAGGTAGGCCTATATAAAAGTCTATTTAATGCGTAGTTAAAATTTTACCATGCAACGCATGCTTTAGAGTCAGTATTGGTGTGTTTGATGTACATTTTTTTAGTTCTCTCTCTCTCGCTCTCCCCGGTATAGGCGACCAACCTGCGTAAAAACATCACTGAGCGCGTATACTCTGTGATGGGATCTTGTACAAACGCAAAGTCGGGGTTCTTGGTACCACAACCCCGAAACATGGATATTTCATTCTGACCGACAGACTACAGCGGCATATTATTAAAATTTCACGTTCAGGGCCACGCCCACACTGAGCTCCCTGATCCTAGGGCAGGCAGGCAGAGTGTAAAATGGCGCACAGCTGTCGGTGGCGGTTCCCTGCTCGGCCCGGAGGGAGCAGCAGCTCGGGCACCGGGAGGAAAGCAGGCCGAGTTCGGGTCACTGCTTGCCTCCGAAACAGCGCGGGGACTTATCCGAACGCGATCGGGCTCGGGCCCGGTTTCGACGCTGCGTTGCAAGTGTCCGCTGCCATTGGCAGCAACCTGCAAAAATTTCGGGATGTTTTGGGGGAGTCGAGCGGCTCCAGCAGCGAGGAGGTAAGCGGGACCCCCGGCTAAAGCGTTAGCCTCATCCTTAGCTTTGTGTGTGATCTATAGAAGACTTGAAAATCACACGCAAAATAACTCTTAAGGCCGTGTAGTAGCTGTAAGTTGCTCAGTGAGTGTGGTAGTTATTTTGCTGCGCAGCAGACACATGCCTCCATCCATGTGCTGTTTTTCTCTCACTCTCTGATCACTCGGGCACCACTGACAGGCTAAACTGCTAACTAGCACACGTCAAAATACACACTCCAAAACGATCAGTGATGTCCCGGTGTTCCTGTGTTGTGGATGTTGCGTCGAGATGATCTTGCATCTTATTTTGGGTGCCCCTGGAGTTTAGAGCCATTTTGACAGGATGGAGATGTTTCGCTTGATAGCTAGCGAGTTCCTGGCTGCACGACTCCAACTTCTTTCACTTTTCATTCAAATTCGTTTGTCTAGTGTGTTTTATTTGACTATGGTTCTGTACTTTAAACGTTATTAAAAGCACTTTCGGCGCAGAAGCACTCAATAATATCGCTTAGCTAGCTGGCTGTCAAAAACGAGCCCAGTAGAGGTATAGGCAGATATTAAAAGCTTGCATTTAAAATAAGTTTACTCATCTCCCAGTTGCTCGGCGCAATTTCAACTGCGTTTTTCGCTCATAAGAGATGAAATAATGGTACAGACTATCTGTATTTGGCTCCGAGTTAGCTTACGGCGTCTCCTTACAACCCCTTCAAAACAACATAGTTCAAAAGTCTTCGCAGGCTGGTGGAAGATAATGAAACTTTTAGCTCGTAGACTAAAATGTTTACTGAAATGCACGTTTACAGGGTGTACCAATGAACATGTACGAGAGAACGCATAAGCAGCGTTTTGGTTGAACTGAAACAACTGGTGCCAGCTGGTTGTTGTTGTCTGAACGTTTAGCTATAGCAGAGAGTAAGGATACAAGGACTGCAGGATGTTTGGATTTTAAACCTTGTTTGAAACCTAGTTTTAAAGCATTTACGGACGTAATGCTCTTTCCATAACTTGTTTTTGATTGTGCATGCGTACGCTTGTAATGTAATTTCGCTCAGTTATACGTTGCCCTCTAGCTTAGGTTAAGAAATGATGCTAGTAGCATCAACGATGTTGCTTTTAAATATGCCACCTGACATGTTTTCGTTGCAGATAGCGGGGCATTTATTCGTACATTGTCCGATCAGTTGCAGAAGTTTGAGATATGTCATTCTGAACCGTTTTTTATTTAATCTCCTTCATCTTTGAGAGGAGGCTGGCTAATAAGTGTTAGCCCGTTAGCACCCGTTGATGCACAGTAAAATGGGAGGTGGACATGTTTTTTCCCTTCTTACATTGCGTAGTAGCAGTATGCATTCGGAACAAATGTCTTATTTCTAACTAGAATCAATCCATGCGCAAAGCATCGCCGAGGCTTAAGAGACCATGTGTTTGATCAAAGGCGCGCCAAACGCAGCGCTTTACGCGGTGCAAAAGGCGGCTGCAATAAAAAGACAACGTTTGACGAAGGTTGTTATGTGTGGGGGTGTGTACTGTGACAAACTACCATCTTCCTTTCTCGGTGCGAGTAGCGGGGCGGTGGGAGGGAGGGAGCGCTGCGCATCGGAAACGCGGGGAGATCGAAACGAGAGCTGGTGCGAACCAGACACATGCAAATAGCGCTTTATATTACGGTTAGCGTTGTGCAGTCTGTGTGGTGAAAATGTGGCGCAGATTTAAGAGCACGTACATGTTTGTGGTAATGAGACATGCTGTTTTCAGTCGCTGTACTTAATGCATGTATGCAATATGTTCACCATATTTACTCCAAAATACAGGATATGTATTTTTTTATTGCTCCAATTTATGTTGTGTTCACATGTGCTTTTTTGTCAAAGTAAATCGCTGTGTTGTTGCTTTTATTGACCTGCTTTATCTTATTCTACAGCATTTTTTCAATGTGCTTTAAAAATGTTGTGAGTAGCCACCTAAACAAAATTTCCAGTGTATTATTTTAATACATTACAAGATTACATACATACAAGATTTTATTAGAATACATGCAGCTTTCTTGAGAACTATAAAAAGAAAAAAAAACATTTGTAAAATGCACACAGCGAGTGAGGCGGACAGATGGCTAAAATTACGTGGAGCTTGCAGCTCCTGCTAGTTGCGGACACAGCATTGTCGCTTCATTCAGAGGGGATGTTGTGCCCGGTTTGGATTGTTCTGGTTTATCACAACCTGCTGAGCTCACAGAGCAGCCTAAGGCCAGCAGCAGGCTCAGTAAACAGAAGCACGCTGCCCCTCCTTCCCATCAGACCCAAATACAACAGCACGGGTCCACAGGCCCCCAATAGGATTTCATTTCTGATGGCTGCCTCTTAGACTACTTCATTAACCCAGTTGGATGGCTTAAAATGTTTACATAGAGGTAATGCTTGTGTGTGATTTCTTGCAGCTCCCAAAATAGTATGTGGTTTTGCTTTGATCTTCTAAACCATGTTGGATTTGTTATTTCCCCCCTCCCTCTCAAAATCTGACGCGCAAATAAAAGTGTGTGGCTGTTTGCTAGACAACTGTTACTTTCAGGAGTTGTCCTGTTCGAGTCCCCATTCATCTGTTTCTTTGTGAGAGCCACCATTTGGCTTGCCTTTTAATGTTCAGAGTAAAGCCCCGCTTACAGGAGCAGAATGAGGATCAATATCAAGGACAAAAGTGCAGTTGAATGGATACAGCAAATGAATGCTTTGCTCCACTGCTTTCCAATGAATGGCGTAGCCTATACGGAGGGAAGAAGTCCAGCAGGTGTTTGGCCTATTTATCTGGAGAGGGCCCTGTGTCGTAGACAGCGTGTGGATCATAGCAGGAAGCATTGTGTCTGCTTTTATTTCAGCCTTTAAGAAGGGCAGGCGGCTGAAAGAGCACAGACGTGGAAATCAAAGGGTGAAGAGCGAGCCCCCCTCCCCCTGGGATGGCACTGGGAGGGAATTAGACACAAGCAGTCCCATCCACGGCTTTATTCTGCTTCTGTAGGCAGGCGGAGGGGGTCTGCCGCCCGCTTTTTGGTCTGGGGGAGCAGCAGCAGCAGCCACTGAGCGCATGGAGCAATTCACTCCGAATTTATGTCTCTCATTACACCTCGCAGGAGGCGCATCTTTGTTTATACCAGGCCTGTATCTTAAAGCCATGGCTCCTGGTTAGTGTGGGTGTGAGGTGTTGGAACATGTTGTTTTAGAACTCTCAGTTTTGGAAGCCTTGAATGTGGGTGCATGAGCAACGTCAGAGAATTCAATCTGCATACCATGAAGGGAATTTTCTCCAAATGTCCTGTTTAAAAGTGTTTCGAAAGAGCTGAATAATCAAAGGCTTCAATTACAGGGGATTCCCCAACATTTTCATGCGCTTTTTTATTTCGCTTGCGGGTTTGAAGTGACCTGATTGATTCTTCATATGTTACCATGTAAAGTACATTTTCCTTTGGTCAGATGACCAGGCAGATTGCTTTTGCTATGAGCTGTTGCTTTTGTCTTTAGCTTAAGTCCAGTTTTGGCAGCAAGTAAGAAATATGAAAGCGAATGAGAAAAGTCTAACGTTTTTAAAGGTGAATTTAATTACTTTTAGTTTAATTATTTTATTGTATTCAAGTCAGTTTTATTTGATTCTGCAATCAGTTTTATTTGATTCTGCATTGGTTTAAAGAGATGTGATGCTGAATTTCACATTTATTGTTTAGAAATGTACATTCAGTGAATTTGTGAAAGTCCTCACTATCAAATATCTTGGGGCTTAAAGATAATAATCAGTTACTTGATGTGGATATGTTGGCTTACTGTGATTATAGGGCTATGTGGGTTTTCGGTGTCTTGTGTTCAGTGGCCACGCACACACAGTATTGCAATTATGTGCCATTCTGGGGAGGGAGAGTTGCCAGGTTGTGGTGTGCTTGCCAGTTTATGCCCAGTTCTTAAGCTAACTGTAGATGCCATGGTGAGCAACTTTCCTGGGTTTGTGACCATCTGCTCGGAACAGGATGTAATCAGTGTATGTAAACTAATAGCCTGTTTGCTTACCTGTTATTTACAAGAACTTTCAGAAGTGGCCACGTTGATATGATTCTGTCTTTCTACACTGTGGTTCCCACGGAAGCTGCATGCACAGAACTCTGCAGATTTCCTCTGAGTTGCATTCGTGTGACACTGCACATCTCAAGCCCCTTTGCATGTTTGTTTATTTCTTCAGTTGACTATAGTCTCAGCTTCAAATACCAGTGTCATCATAATCTTTGCTATTATAAAAAATAAATAATTGTTTAGTAATTGTAGGAGTCAAAAGTCAGTGCTTTATTTTTCCTCTTTAGACTTTTGGCACTCTTTGCCAGTGATTTGGAGAAAAACAAACAAACAAACAACACAAACAAAGGAAGTGGAGACCAACAAAGTGTTTTCATGTCACACACTCTTCCGCCATTGTCCCTCCACCCCCATCTTCCACTGACAGCAGGTGCTCCGGCGTCCTGGCCGAGCCGTGTGTCACTTTCTCAAGCGCAGTATCGCCTTTCCCCCTCTATGTCCGTCGTGGGTGTTGATTAAGCGGCTTCGCCCGAGTGGCTTGTCAGGGAACTTGTAATGCGTGGGTGTGTTGTTTAGATTAGCTCTTCATGTGTGGTTGTTAGCCACTGAGTCTTCTCATCACTCTGCATCTTTTCATCATGTTTTTATAGTCAGAAGGATGCTCTGTACCCCCACCCCCCTTCCTCTTGTGTAGGGATGTTGTTTACATCTGGCAGTGCACCTCACGCACAAGGTAGAGGGGGGTGTGCGTTTGTGTGCGCTTGTGTGTGCGCTTGTGTGTGCGTGGGCATGCACTTGAGTACCTGAGGCAGAGTCGTGCTGTCATTGAGAACTACTCATGGTGTCACACTGACTTTGAGCTCCAGTGCTTGCAGCTTTCTAGTACTCAACACTAAAGCTGAAATGAAGTCATCGTTCCTCTGGTAGCTTTTAGTCTTTTAGAGCTAGAGGAACAAAAAACTGACAGAAGCTC
>JAZGTJ010004977.1:0-28923 GCA_036877575.1 Botia almorhae
GAGAACATTAGCCAGTGTTCGGAGAATATTCACTGTAAGTTGAGTGTAAACAAAGAATAGAAAAAGTTGAAAGTATGAATATTTGATACTCACGGGGACATCCACGTACTTGGATGCTGCTTTCACCTGGAAAAACAAGAACTTTGACTCTTATGTTTTGGGTAAATAAAAACTGCCCTTCAAGGTGCAATAAGTAACCTTTTCAGTTTAAAACTGGAAGAGCAATTTAGAGAAATATTTTCATAGTGATGTTCACACACTAAGTCTTGCCAGTGTCCTATATGTAGAAAAAGCTATTTTATTATACAGAAGGCCGGCCCTCTTTAAGGAAAAATAAATGATCGTGTCACAAGCGTACACCAACAAATAAAGTATGTTTACAATGGCATCAGTAACCACAAATATGGAAACATTTTTGTGTGATTCTGCACCCACAATGACAGTTGTCGGAATAGACGCATTGAAAAATTACTGAGTGCACCTTTTAAAAAAAACTCACAATTTTATGACAAGAACTGGAAACAGAAATTGACTTTATTCTTACCGTAAATGAGAGGAAGGATGAGAAGAGAGTTCCCTCATCATACCTGGAGATCTTGGCAAGTACGCTCTCCAGAATCGCCACGAACTGTTCAGATAACACAGACAACATCCAGATGACCGAATAATTCAAAAATAAATGCATTTCATCCGTTTGTGTCGGGTTTAATTGGAAAATGTACCTTTGCGACCAAAAGGGAAATCATGTCTTTTACACTCTCCTCAATCAGATCATCGATTTGAGAATGGTATTGTTTCTGAAAAATGAAGACAGGTTTAAGCACAAAAATGTACTGTGCATAAATAAGGAGCAGATAACAGTGTTAAGCATGGTGTGTTCACCCCACAGCTGTTTAAACTGAAGCAAAGTCTAGACAGAAATGAAAGGGATGATTCAAGCTTTCTGATGATTAATATTCAACTCAGATGTAGCGTGTAGATGCAGAAAACTAGCCCTAAATGCAATCGTTTTTACCATCTGTAGTGACAGACACACATGTATTTTCCAAATCAAATCAAAGCAGTTAGCTCTCACTTTTAATAATAAAGGTTCTTTCTCATTTATTTACATTTATGCATTTCACAGACGATTTTATCCAAAGCAGCTTGAATTTAGTGAATTTAAGTGATATAATTTATCAGTACATGTGTTCCCTGGGAATCTTGGATCAGAACCCAGACCCTTTTGCTCTGCTAATGCAATGCTCTACCAATTGAGCTACCGGAACACCTACCACAACATTGAACAACTTTTACATGAATTATTTCTCAGGCTGTCTGGTTCCATAAAGAACCTTTAACATCCACAGAACATTTCTGTTGTAAAAAAGGCTCCTTGTAGTGCAAAAAGGTTCTAGCACCTATAAAGAGTTAAGCAAGAAATTGTTTTTTAGAAATCTTTGATTGAAAGGTTCTTGGGGCAACCGAACAAGGTTCTTCTATGGATTGCTGTAAAGACATAGTGCCTTTTTAGCACCCTTACTTTAAAGAGTGTACACTGTGAGAGTGCACAGTTAATGCAGTAGATTAGGCTGTTGTTTGTCACAACAGTCATTAAAAGTTCTGCCGATTACCTCCTGGCCCATCTCCATGGCACACAGTTTAGCAGACTGGTCCTTGGCATCCACCATCACATTGAACATGGTGCATAAGGACAGAGGGATGCGGAAGTCTGTGGAACGGCTGCTCTTGGTCAGCTTAGATTCAAACGCTCCTCTGGTGCTGTTGACCAGCAAAGGGTGTGAAATAGATGAGTCATCTTTTACATGAAATCTTGCTCATATTTGAAGGTTTAGTAAGAAGTTTCAATCTGTCACGTCAATCCTGTTCAATTCAGTTCCGATTTCCCAAGATAAAACGTACGCAACCACGCACATACCGTTTCACACTCGTTTCTATCATGTCGCTTGACATGAGCTTCATACGGTTGTCCAGGTGCTTGGCAAACTCTTCCTCTGGCCAGTGTAGGTCTCTGATAAAGGTCTGGAGGGCATCCAGCTTCCAGAACAGATCTTCTGAGGTTCCAGAGCCATTGCTGTCAGGCACAGTGAGATATTAGAGGTCAAACGTTCTGTCAACCTGTTACTCAGAAATGGAATGACAAGAAGATGCAAAGCATCTCAGACTTTATTTATGTAGTTCTTTTCCAGAGTGCTTTATTTTAACCATACACGGCTGGTTTTAAATGATCTGGAATGTGATTGTACCATTAGTGTATGGTTAAATAACGAGACAGGTGTGTTTCCAGAACACATCAATAACCCCGCATGTCACGTGGTTATTTAACCTTATGGAACCGATTTGAATTCATGCATACTTTGCTCTGTCACATTGTTCTAAATAGGAAGGGGAATGTCATGGTGAGAGAGGGCTTGGCAGGAGAGAAGTAACCAAACTCCGCCCAATTGCCTTTCAGACAACTGCAAATACATACAAGCTCAGTAAAGTGGCCAGTGTTTTTAAAGAGGTATTCCACCCAAAAATGTAAATTAGCCCATAAAGTATGGCAGCATGCCGGCTCCACATGAGTCACTATAATGGTGGATGGATACACTTTTTGGAGCTTCAAAATCTCGGGCACTATTCACTTCCATTATAAATACAATTTAATATAACTCTGATTTTGCTCGGATGAAAGAGGAAAGTCATATGGATGATGACAGTGTTTTTTTGTTGTATTCCTATAAGGGCACCTCTGTTACTAAATGGTACATTAAGCAAAAACAATTTGAGTTTGCCTTTAATATTAAAGAGGTCTAAATATGCCACGTGATTTTCAAGATTCACCGCTTTTCCATAATATTAAGGGATACAGATAAAATATACGCTGGCTTGGCAGGTAAAGGCAAGGGCCAATGCAAAAGCTGGTGGAAGACCAAGCCTTCTCTCACCACTCATGCCCACTGAGGCTGAAGGTCTCAATATCAAAACACATCATGCAGTTGAGGATGCTGCCATCCTGAGTAGAAATAGGTCAGGTGGGAGGGGAGGAAGGAAAGGGGGCGTGTCATAAGGACAAGGAAGAGTTAAAACACCAGAGTGACGGCCATCTTATGGTGTCTGTGAGGTATAAGATCAAGTATCTGATGTACACTACTGGTCAAAAATGTAAGGTACTAAAAAAGTCAAAAGTAGTGTATTTACCTCAAAATGTTAATTTAATTACAAATGCTTGGGCCAAATATGAGGATATTTAACTTATTGCAAATATGATGTTGTTGCACATTTCTTGTGAATGAAGGCCACTCTGATGTTTGAACTCTATGGGGGCCAGTTTCTACTGCCTTGGATGCCAGCTACACTGAAGTAACACAGACTTCAGAGCATCAGCTACCAACGCAATGACAGAGCTACGATACGACCAGGCAGGGAGTTCTACCAACCCACAACCACGAGAACCTTTCACACCAAAAAAATCCCAATAACGTACCCTGATTTTTAGACCAGCCTTCAGTCTCAGCTTAGTGCTTTAAATGTGTCCTTCAGAAACGCTCTTACCATTGCCTGACGCTTTTATTGGTTCTTGGTAATAAAGAATTAACAAATCCTAATGTCTCAGCACACTGCAGGCACTTTTAGAATGGGCTTGCTAAAGTAAGGTAGCTAAATATAGACTAAAACAGCATTGATCAGGATTTAAGTAAATGAGAAACCGAAAGAACTTTCTTAAACTGATTGAATATTGAGAGAACCGCGGGGGATAACTTTCAGACTGAGAGAACAGAGAGCCACCCAGCTTACAAATTTAGGTTGAAAGAACATTTCCCTAACGTAACAAAGATGTTATTTTGAAAGTTCTAGGAACATTCATTCTTGCTTAGTTATAAGGACTATCCAAACAATTTTTTTTAAATTCAGTAACGTTTCTAAAACGTTCCACTACCAACTTAAGAATAAAGTTTTTATTTATTCTGTATAACGTAAAGAAGTTCTACTAACGTTACTGCAAGAAAGTTTTTTAAAGACTTTAAGAGAACTTTTAGAGGACGTTAGTCAACGTTCTGAAAACATTCACTGTTAGCTGGGCAGTAGTCTGACTTTGGACTTTTGGACGTTAAGCCCTACTTTACAGTAACTGTAACAGTTTGTATTGGACTAAGAATAAACATTGGCCTGATTGTAGGTTTGGGTTGCGATCCAGATCTCACCACCTCAGTCCAACCTCAATGGCATGCACATTGAGGAAAATGAAGAGCTTTACAGATCTCATTTCAAATCACAAATCACAAGAACCTGTCTGGAACCCTTTGCAGGCTACTTGACATGAGAATGATTTCAGAGGCAAATGTTCTTGCCCTGGAAATTGTCCTACATCCATCACTGATGTTTTCCGGAACGTCTGATGTTCTTAGATGTTCTTCAATTCGCCACATGTCTTGTAGTACAACGGTACTTAAGCGCTGATAATTTACCTTAACTCAAAACATTTTCATGCCAAGAAGACCTTTGAATGCATCTCAGATCTCAGGTAAATGCATTGAATACACACTCAGAGTCATAAATAGCAGCCATCCAGGACGGAGTGGAAAAGCTAGGCATTTGTGGAAGGTTAACAGAAAGTCCTGCTACTGGCACGGGAAGATTTGGTACTTTGGGAATTTGGAGGTTCACATTTGGTAGATTCACATTGGGCAGATTACTTGTTAAACTCCTGCAGAAACAGACAAAAAAGAAACAAAAAATCCATAACAGTGGCATGTGGAATGCTGCAAATAAGCAATGTAAGACATACAGTACAAAAACAGAGAAACTGAGAAATGGAAAAGACCATTTTTAGACATAAACGGCAGACACATCAAAAACCGGTTATTAAATGTAGGGGGGGAATCTAAAGCACATTTAAACAAGACCCGAGTAGAACGAAACTTGTGCTCAATAATAACTGACAACAGCACATGTATAATAAAGCAAGGGAAGGCAGAAATCTTCAACAGCAAGAGCAAACAGCGGCTTGGGAGGTTTGAGGACAGTGGTGAGGTTTTACACATATAAACAGACAACAAATGAATGAGGAAAAACCATGTTGGACAGCTCAAGGGACATCAGGTTCATTGACAGAAGAGAATTCCATAACGTTCGGAACATTTGGACAGGCTATATCTTTTCTAAAGATTACAGCTCATCTAAATAATGTTTTATCTGTTCACCGGGAACTGTTGTGAAATCATTAAAATCAACATGCAAACCAAAATCAAGCGTGACAGAACAATTGATTAGAACATAAAAAGCGTTCGTTTAAAGCGCACAATATGAGGGTTAGTTCACAAAAAAAAGATGGAAACCTGCGAGATGACTTAAATCTACCCTGACAGATTTTGTACTCTGTGACCTCTGATGTTTGGCAGATCTCACATATAAGAACGATTAATGATGTTGCTGCACTTCATAAACGCCATGAGTTCTAAATTAGAAAATGGGTTCAAACTGGTTTCAGACTTCACCTGCGGAATCAGTGTGAATGCTAAATGACCTTGTTATATAATTGTCTAGTTTTGTGGAGAGGAGTGTAATATCCTGTGATGGGGATGTGCCTGCCCTGCTATCTCAGGTATGTTTGAATTTTTGGTTTTGTCCTGAAAGGCCCCGGCTCGCGGCTCCGCCCACACTGTTGAGGAAGTGGTGTCTTACTTTACAGGTTCCCATGACTCCCGCTCAAATCCCCTGTGAATGGACTGAGCAATAGAGGACTCCATTAGATCCACATATCGCACCACAAGAGGGGCGTACAGGTCCTGCAGGTGCTTGTGAAACTTTCCGTTACACAGGTGATCTGCAAAAACACAGAATCGCAAGGAAGAATGTCCCCTGGATCAGGCAATTTTGAGTAACTCCTTGTGACTGACAAGCACTGTGCAGGGGGTGCCCATGCCCACAACATTATGACTCGGTTATATTTTGTACATTTGCATATCTAGAGTCATTTCCACATACCAGCAATATCTAAGTGGTATACTGCATACGATGCATTTACACAGACCTGCGTGTTAAGGTAGGAGATTACAGGAAACAATACTACTCAAATGTTCTCTGATTGGTTGAAAATGGCCACTTGCTGTAGCCCACTAGATATTGTTAAATGGCAATAATATAGAAATATAAACTAAAAATATTTCGGTGACACACAGAAAGATTAAATCATTAAAGAGTTAAAAGGCCCCAAAATCAAATAACATCAAACCTCCATCAATTCCTTATATCACCCAATATCACATTCCCGATGAGAATGCTAGTGCATGATGTCACTGCTTGTGGGCGGGGCCTCATTCCATAGTTCTCCCAAAATTAAACATTATCGGTACAGTATAGAAGTGAACTAAGTGTTGTGAGATGTGCTTACAGTCGGTACGGAGGAAATCATTCAGAAGCTGAAAGAGTGGAAAACTGTCCCAGCTTTCAGGAGACTGGATCTCAAGCGCAGCGTCCATATCAACACCATAGAGAGACAGGAAGTTCTCAGCATGTTCCACCATTAGGTCTGACCACCATGCAAAGGCCTTGAGTGTCCAGTGAAGGAAGAGAAAGTGGAAAAATCGAGAGCATTAGAAATCAAGAGTATACGGTCATCTTAGACAACTTAAAGCTAGTAAACTGGTTTAGTGGCCGCCATGTGAAATATAGATTTCACAAGGTTCACTCAGTAAGTCTGTTGGCTCTTTTTTTAAACAAAATGTTGAGCAAATTTTGCCTGAATATAGACAGTGAACCGACAGCATGTGTGTTTTTTAAGTAACCAGTTTACCAGGGGAAAATGTGATACGCTTACCATCATGGATTTTGAAACCTACTTTGAAGCATTTATGAATTTGCAACACAGAAAACTCTACAGTATATTGTCCAAAACAGTCTAAATACTATGACAAGAAAGTTCACCATAGGGATGTATTCATAATGGTCTCTTTATATAATGGTTGCATATCTTAATCATTCGGATACTTTCTAATAAAGAGGGTCTGTAAATAATGCTAAGAAGCTATAATCTTGTGTTGCAAATGTCTGTACATTTGTGACCCCAAGTCACTTTACTTTAAAACAATCTTTCACTTATCAGATTAATTGCCAGTGGAGTCAAGATGCTACAGGAGGTGCAGTTCTCATGCAAGTGGGGTAGAAATCCCTGCATGCTTTTGCCCTCCAAATGGAAGATGTGGTTTAACCGTTCACATCACTGCATCCCTAACCCTTGGGATGGGGATGTGTTTTGCGATCATGCAACATTGCAGTCCCTGATACACCAAAAACTGCAAGCAAGCAGCAGCTGTCTTTAATTGGCAACGTGAGCTTGATGCATACAGTTAACTAAATTACTTTCAAATACTGTTCTAATCTATTACAGTGATAATACGTTTTGGGCCTGTAGTGGGATATTGAGTGGAAGTATCTTAGATCAATCAGGCTTGCTTGCAGTCTTGGCATAAAACACTTTTCCTCTAATTAAAAACTGACCAGGGATAAACCCATTCAGGGAACTGTAATCATTCCATCTGGCTGCATGCTATGTACTTTTTAGCCCTCGAATAAACCCACAGCTTTAATGAGCCCCAAAATGTTTCCCAGAATCCATTGCGCTACAAAGGAAATAGTTAAGACTTACCATTTCACTTACCTGTTCTGTTTATCATTAACTCTTGAAAACATTACATTGGTCATAAGTGTCTAATAGAGCCGAATACAGCATTTGCTAGAGTGGCAGGGCATTTCATAACGCCAAGCTTAATCAGACAGATGAGTAACAAGTGGGATGGAGAACAACAGGGTCGCCAAATTAGCCCATTAATCCATCCCCAAGACCCATCTTGCATATTAGGGAGTGCTTGCTAGGCGTCAGCATTAGCAAACATGACTACACATTTTGTCCCATTTGACTAAACACTAAGGGTGTTTTCACACCTGGCTTGTTTGGAGCATTTGTTTCGGGAACCTGTCCTATTTTGTCTCTTAGCTCAGTTCATTCAGGCATATATAAATGCAGGAATTGCAGATCCGAAAACAATCAAACCAAAACAATCGGTCTGCGACAGCCTGAATGAAGTGGTCTTTGGAGTGGATCAATTGTGGTTAGAAAGCAATTCGACCAATGAGGGGACAGTTAACTCACATGTGACTTTGTATTAATACATTTTGGTCTGTTTGCAAAACGAACCGAACCAAGAAGAAAGTGCAACACTGTAGCAATTTTAGTCTCTGTTTTGGAACAAGGCAAATTATCTACAGGTGTGAAAATGCTGTTTAAATTGAACTTTACTGTATGTACTACAATTGACAAGAGCGGTCATGGGAAGAGGGCTATGTTATGGCATTGGTTAGGTCATTCAGAGGGAGAGCAAGCTCCATTGTTGGGAGGTATACTAGTGGGAAGGGCTAAACGGCTAATTGGGAAGGGTTAGGGTGACACAACCAGCGTGGCAAGGTGGGTAAATGCAAAAATTAAACATTCCCCCTAAAAGCAAAGGGGTCACTGAGCTAGCTGAACTCGCCAGTAGGGAGGCAAGCCTAACAAGAACTTTGGAAGGAAAGTTGACAGGCACAATGCTGAGGAATCAAGACGAACCCAAGTGTCCTCACACTGATTGTGAGGCAAAGGAGTTTAAAGGGAAAGGGGACCTTTCATAGCTCATGCACAAGCCAGTAAGGGGCTTTTTCTTTGCATTCACTTTAATCACGTACCTCTTTTCCCTGTACAACCATGGATTGAATGGTGAGAAAAACATGAAATGTAGAGTGATGTATGTGCAGGTTGTTAATGTACGCACATAATGTTTATTCTGAACATATGTTTGGATCGTCCCAGCTGGAAAAAAAAACACAGCCTAAACCGTTGCTGGTCCTTAGTTGGTCTGGTTTTAGAGGGGTCTGGAACATTTGTCTTCTGGTCAAACAGCTAAACCAGTTGAACACCAGCTTGGCCAGACTGTAAGACCAGTCAGACCACTTTAAACCAGCAAAGTCCAGCATATCACTTCAGGCTCATCTTAATTGTTTCGGGTTTATTCTTTCAGCAGGGATGTGCTATATGTGAAAGATGGTTTGTAATTGTTTTGTGGAGCGTTAGCTTCATGCGTACCTCTTAAAATGTACTAAAACATCTACAGTACAGTTATGTAATCTTTTGACCACAGTAAGGTTCTTCCAAAGATTGTTATCAATTGATCAATTGTTATCCTACAAAACTGGTCCTCCCAGATTTTCTTCAAGTTAAGTAACTCATATAAGCTTTTCCAAATTTCCAAGAAATCTAAGATACACAAACTTAACATATTGCCAACCCCATCATATTCCTTAAGCAGCAATTCCCAACTGTCCCATCCACCCCGGTATAAGAGAAAAGCCCGTATCTGCGTGAATCAACATGCTGGAGGGAAAGGTACACTATGTGATGACAACTTAGGAAAAAGAAACATGATACTGTACCGATTGGTCTCCTGAACTTGTGACCGCAGCCTGTTAAGCATATTCAGAAAGATACAGTAAATCTATAAATCTCAGGAAGACCATAACCTGTTATTTTAAACTGCATCTCGGAACAATGCCAGTTATGTACTCGTTTTGCATGCTAAAATATGCCAATTATTGTAATTTATTAAGACTGAAACCCCTTTTTTGGCTCCCTGTTTATAATGCATCTTCATGTTCTTTATGTGTTTTCACAGGAAACTTGTTTAATATCCAGAATACAAGAAAGAAATCGGTATTCCCAGGCTGCCTTCGGTGTGTAGATCCCGGGAAAGCGGATGAGAAACTGGATCTCATGGCTGAGTGATCTCTTGCTTTTCTACTGAGTCACTTTAGTCTTACAAACGTTAGAGAGTCATTTAAAGGGGCGGTTCCCCTAAAAATTTTAATTCTGTCATCATTTACTTAATCCTTGTGTTGAGGAGTTCAAACCTGCAGGACTTTGTCTTCCATGAAAGACAAATGGGAGAAGTTTAGCAGAATGCCGACACTTTTGTTTATCATATAATAAAAGTGAATGGTGACCAGGAACTCTGTTCCAACCCTGTTCCAAAAATAACCATAAAACAAAACCAAAAAGCTCTATTAAGCTAACCTATATGTTTAGTGTACATTCCAAGTTTATTAAACCAAATTGTATGGACCACTTCTATGTTGTTTTTTGGTCATTTTGACACTTGACCGCATTGGTCACCATTCACTTTCATTACATGGAGAAGTGCAGTGTGACATCACATCCTGCCTAACATCCTTTTGTGGTCTACCGAAAAATGAAAACCATGCAGGTTTGAAACAACATGAGGGTGCATAAATGATGACATAATTTCCATTTCAGTTTAAACAATCCCAACCCTATATTATTCAAACCATAAACTTGTCGACTAGACAAAGAAAGAAGAATTTAAACATGAGAGAAACAGAGCCATAAAGCTGACTCACCTCAGCGTGATGATCCTGGTTCTGCTGAAGGACGTCAATGACTAACTCCGCCAGGCGAATGACGTGCTCCAGTTTTTTAGCCGGCGTAGCTAGGTTAGCTACATTCTCTGGAGCGGCATGATGGGAAGAAGAGGAACAGTTAATATTTAAGTAGTTGATTGATAGATTCGTTTCCCCTATCTTTGATGTCATGACCGTTAAAATGCAATCGGAGGAAGTCATACATACCTAACTGAGCATGCAGGAATGACAACACTGTTGATGACACTCATAACACAAACAAAGATGCCTAACTGATGTCAGACTGGAATGCTACGGGCTAAATCAGTTATGACCTTTGACACTGGATCTATACAACCAGTTTAAGTGATTAAACAAGGGCTTGTCTTTAAAGGAAATGTATATGAACGATGTAGAAACTATAAATAATCAGACATAAGTCATATTACTAGCCAGTTATTTTTTGGAAGATAAAGTACGTGTTTTGGCATGCTCGTTGAGGCTTTACAGTGGTGTACAAAAGTCTAAAACCACTAGTACATTTTCTAAACAATTTTTTAAAGTTTTAAAAATTTTTAACATTTTAACAGTGGCATTATCAGCACAGTCGTTTAAGTGAAAATTTTACTTCAAATTTCCAAATTTAATATGTTTTGCTTTTGCTTTGATGACATCATGCACTCAACAACGGCACACAAGCTTTTTAAAACCTGACCAAACTGATAAACACTATAACATATTTAAATAATTTATAGAGAATATGTACATTTTATGACCTAACATGGATCACAAATATTTGTTTAAAATATTTCTAAACCCCAAAATGCATTTTCAGGTTTCATTTAAATTTTGGATCCCTGGTTTTCAATGTGGTCTCAGACTTTTGGACCCCACTGTACTACACTTGACGTACTAATTTGTACTAATAAGTTCTCGTGGCTAAAACTGCTGTCTACAATTCAATGCCAACACATGAGAGAAGGAGCAGACCAGATCGTCAGACATATGCGACATTTTGATGAAACGAAGACAGCGGGACACACAATAATGCTTTGGATTTTAACATATAATCCACTTTTGCCTGAACAAGATGAAAAGCATTAGACAAAAAAGCACAAAAAATTGCCTAAAAATACCATCCAACTCAGCAATGCTGAGCTCTCCAGTGAAGGAGAAAAGAAAATCTTTAATTTATTGACTGAAATGCTATCTCAGTCATGAAGCACATTACTTATTTATCACTTTGTCTGACTCTTTAATCTTGTTGTCTACAGTGTGAAATATTCACTTTTATGCCATTGGTTTATTGGTCTGTGGCATTCTTGGGTTATTAATGGGGCGAGGGGGGTGTAGAGTACTGTACAATTATTTACTACTCCACAGTCTGTGAACCATCAATCTCTCATAGACACTATTTCTAACTCTTCCTAAAGCCATGATGTCATCAACATAACATGATAAAGCCATGACAACGGACGTGATGATAATTTAATCTTTATCATCATCCGGGTTTCATGCTTTATCTATTTTCAATGTGTCCAAAATGTTCTGGTCATGAACATTTTTCTAAAATGAGAAAAGAAAGTCGCTTTCAGGAACTAAATGGTTCTTAAATGATTCCTAGGAACTTTTAGAAACCTTATTTTGCTTTAGTGAGAAAAACAATTCTAAATCATTTTGCCCTCACATTTGGACACATAGAAAAGATTGCCACTGGAATATTTGTCAAAGATAGTATTACTTCTTTTAGTTTTTTTAATATTTAAATAGCTAAGATTCAAGCTTTTATTTAAACACATTATATAATGCAGAAAATGTTTCCACTAAAGTTTTCTTCATGGAATAATACTATCTTCACAAAGGCTGCACAATAGAGGGTCTTGTATTATGGTGAGCACAAGATTTTCAGACTAAAGAAGCTTCCGGCATCTGTGGCATATACAGTGTGCATATGCCAGGAAGTGTTGAAAGGGATAAGGGATGATGTCATAGCTTCACCTGGATCCTTTTGATCCTTTAGTGTTTTCTCAACTTGAGAGAAAGAGAGAGAGAGAGAAAAAAAGAGCATCAGAGCAACAAATAATGTAACAAAGAGAGAGAGGAATAAAAAAAACAGAGCAAAAGGGAACGTGGGAAAAACAGGAATTATTCCTCAGAATGGCACGTTTTAGCTCGCGGTTATTCACTCTTGATTGCTCTCCAGAGTTTTTTTGCTTGTTGGATATGTAACAATAATGATATATTTAAAAAACAATGGCACACACACATACAAACATGTAGATATTTACCCGAAACAACGATAACATACAAACATAGCAAAGTAGCAACAGAATGACATACTAAACAAAGAGACAATAGCCATTGTGCGGCCACTCAACAAATCGACAGTTGTTATAATCACAAACGAGACAAACTTGTGATGTTTGAACATGTAAGTCACAGCTTTTACTAACTCCTGCTCTCCTGGTAGCTCAGTCACCTGTTGATGTGTTCAGGAACCCCCCAGTGAAACCACCTACCACGCCACAGCAGCGATACACACTCAGCCAGTAAGGAAAACAGCGAGCAAAGTAAAAATGCATTCAAGTCACAAACATGAGCTTCAACCCAAAGCGAACAAACGGATGCATTAGTCACGTCGTATTACAAACAGATGGAACATCCCAGCTAACAGGGAACGTTCTTGGGAACGTTGGCTAACGTTCCTAGAACGTTCAAAATAACACGAACACATTTGTTACTGATGTAAACGTTAGGGGAATGTTCTTACAACCTAAAGTTGTTAGCTGGGATCTCTGCGAAAGAAATTGGAACACAAACATTGCGTACTGTTCCCTACTGAATGTCAATCATCTGTATGAAGATGGTGAAACAGAAAACGTTAATGGACAGTTCCAAGGATGACGTGACATGGGAGGCTGATCTGATGAAACGGGGGTAAAGAAGGAGGGGCTGACGGGTTGTTACTCACGGATGGTTAAATCCATCACTTGGGTAGCCAAGGAGTAGACAGGGTGATCATACATTTCCCTCTTTTTTCCTGAGGAAAAAGAGGATTCCGGCATGCAAGAGTTTGGGGTCAGAGGAAAGGGGGTTCAGGGTCACATATGGTGAAGGGGTGTCTTGTTTAAGGGAAGTTCTCATCAAGAAGTACAGAGCCGTTTTGGAAAAGGTTGGATAATGCAACATGATCAGATGGCTTAACCCTTAAACCACAACCACCCTGATTTACACTTACATTTAGAAATAAGTAAATATATCAGTAACACTTTATCGTAAGGGTCTGTACATTCGTTTTCACAGTCTTTAATATTAATATTAATCTTGGTTAATCTTAATTTCAATCTGATTAACAACAGGTATGTTAAGAAATGTATTTAGATATGTAGAAAACAAAATTAACCAAGACCATTAAATGAAAAAGTATCGATCTTTGTTAGGTCAAGTTGACCTTTATGTTAACCAATGGTAATGCATATACAACCTTAATGTAAGGTGTTACCTACAGTCTAACAAGTGGAGGTGGAAAAAGATTTTTTTAAAGGCACGGTTCACTCAAATAAAAACTCTGTCATCATTTACCCTCATGTCCTTTATTTATTTCTTGAATTTAGAGGTCTAGGAATACAGTGTATTGACTCTTTTATTGTTTTGTCTTTTTGTTATTTGAAAGTCATTATCCACTTGTAATGGTGTAAAATATCTTAAATTACAAATTCTACACTGGAAAGACGAAGATGGGCTTTAATCTACATGACAGAATTTTCATGTTTGGGTGAACTGTACCTTTAAGGAAATGATGTCACTTATTTTCATCAGGGAACAAGCAGGCAGCCAAAGCCTTTAAAAACAGATACTGCGATCTGAAAGGTGTCGGCCATTTGTGGCACAAGTATCATTGGTTTGTCACCCTGTTCGAAAAAATAAGTGCCAGAACCAATGATTTGATGAAGCAGAAGGCAGTTACTCAGAGAGAGACAGAGTGAATGAACAGAGTTATTTTTTAGAATTCAACATCTTCCTCAGAAAACCGCTCGCAATACCTTTCAGCCTTCTACATACAGACATCTCTACACACTGCCATTCTCAGACTTCTTTGTAATCCTCTCACACGCCTGTTGTCCAAAATTGACTTTGTTTCCAGGTGATTTTTCCCCACTTCATTCCACTGCTTCTTCTCTAAATCTTCTGTCCTAAAATGGATTCCTTCACCCTTCAACTCGTCCAATCCACACCTCCTTTCTTTCGCCCTAAAATTCCTACCTCACGATTCGCCCCCATTTCCACCCGTCCTGCTATCAACTGACTTATTTTCCTACTCTCGTTCCTGTTCCTTTTCTGTAACCATTTCTCCACAGCCTGATGTGCTTTCACATCCTGATCCAAAGACATAATAATAATAGAACGAGAACGTGTGAAGAACATTTGAACAAAAGTCTTTCATGTCCCATTTTTCTGTGTTTTCTGTGTTATCGCAGCAGATAGGAAACAGTCAGCAGCCTTTCTTTGTGTGGATTTGAATGCATTTTTACACACACAAGTCCACAAAAGGGGAACGGACGAGAAGACATGTAAGCTTTTCTTGAAAAGAAAACAAAAGCATTAATTTTAGACCTTTGTGACCTTAGATTACACAAGCATATTCATTTGAAGCACGACAGGTGACTGTACTCCTATAGAAATTGTTAAGAAAAGCAAATGGCGCATAAATCCCGTGTACAGATGTAATCGCACACGTCAATATATATTCAAAGCTGTCTCATGGTTTATCATGAAAACAAAATTATATTTCCTTAATACACATTCATCTTACAATGAACGGTCTATTTTTACCTAAACAAAAACGTTGCTCTTTCCCAAAACAAACTGAATCACAAACTAATTTCACAGTTTTTGCATTAAATCCATTTAAATGATCACATTAAAGTGAAAACTCTTTTACTCTGGTTACAAATCACGGTACGCTTGAGTAAAATCATTAGGGATGGATAAATGAAAGAATGAAGAATGAGGGCAAAGGTCGTCACCTTCCACTCTGGCGTAATCAGTGATGCGTTGATAGTTGATCTGAGCTGCCTGCTCTAAGCATTTACGAATGACACCTTTGACTTCCTCCTGCGGCACGGGGGTCACAATGTCCTTCATAAGCACCTGTGAAATATCCGCATACAAATCTGTGTTATCTAAAGTCACACGTCGTGTTGTCTTTGAATGCATCGGTACAAATCAGTCTTACGAATCCACATTTTTTATTTGAAATGATGATGCATGGCAGAGCGTGACAATGTAAACAAGAAGTACTGAACGAAAGACCATCAATTGCTTCTGTTTTTCCATCGCCGTTACACCTTTGAATATAAATCAATATAAGCGATATTGTCATTACCCTCTCCAGTAAAG
Organism: Botia almorhae; assembly: GCA_036877575.1. NCBI lineage: Eukaryota > Metazoa > Chordata > Actinopteri > Cypriniformes > Botiidae > Botia > Botia almorhae. The sequence continues at coordinate 15,829 of JAZGTJ010004977.1, forward strand.
ACAGAGTGGCTTTCAAAGCTCCCTCGGGGCGACCAAACGGAAAGCAATACCTGCAAAAGCAAACATAAATAAGAAAACAATAAATGATAATGAGAAAACAGTAATGTGACTAAAAAATCTATACAAATATATTAGCAGCTAACAGATAATGTTCTCAAAATGTTGGCTAGTGTTCTCTAAAAACCTTTTGAACATTCCTAGAATATTCAAAGAAGCATTTTTTATGTTTTTGAAATGTTCTTACAATGTTTTTACAATTTAACATTGTCAGCTGAGTTGTTGGATGACATGTGTAGAAGACAACAGAACGGTTTACACTTGTGGTTCTTCATTGGTGAGGCAAATAAATAAAAATGTCTTTAACCACATACTCGTGCATTTTTAGGAGCGCAAATCACAAACAAACCTGGACGCGCTACACTATCCGCATGCAACTGGTAGAGGCTGTGACATTTTCAATAAAAGCAAGCAGCCAACACACTCACCTAAAGTTTGTGATCTGATTTTCCAGGAGAACACGTAATCGTTCCTTTATTTCCTCAAAACGTTCTTTCTCTTCCACTGTTACGGTTCCGAGACCATCGGGCCTGTTTACAAGCAAACCATGACGTTATTATCACATTCCACATTGAATTCACTTGAAAACAGATCAGTTTTGAAAGAAAGTGATAAAAGCAAATATAAAATCTTGAACTGATTTATTCACCCCCCCCAAACAACCTCCCCAAAGACAAATCAATAAACAACTAATTAAAACACTGTATTGTCAAATTTGAACACCCCACAGTTTAAATACACACTGAAAGCAAATCAAATCACATTAATATTTCAGTCTCCCATCATACTTGTAACAGTAAAACACAATAAAAAACAGCCCTGGCACACTGAGTCCAGAGAGCACATCTAACCAGGAGCTACGGCTGGCTGTATTTAATCTAATACAGTGGCTATAAATGTATTTGTGCCCAGCAGATGGGACCCTTCTGTGATACTCTTGGGGGAAATTGTTTCCAACCCATTTTTTCAAATTTACAGCTATCGATGTCGCAGTACTCCACTCAGGCATCATATTGCATTAAAATACATTTAATACACACCCGGCCGCAGAACAATAATAAATATACCTTCAACAAGTGAGTGGGAACAGAATCGTAGCTTGTGAGCGGTTACAGTTTGTTTCCACGAGTGCATACAGAAATTGTAGTGCTTGCAGGGTTTAAAATCAACAAAAATCAAAACTAATGTCCTTAGTGTAGTGTAACTGTAATGTGTTCCATGTTGACTACAAGGCAAATTTAGCTGCTTAACTCATATTAACCAGGCACATTTGTTTACACAATATAGTCTAGAACAGGGGTGCCCAGTCCTGCTCCTGGAGGGCCGGTGTCCTGCAAAGTTTAGCTCCAACCTGCCTCAACCTTCCAACTTGCCTTGAAGTTTCTAACCTGCCAAGTAAGACCCTGATTGGCTGGTTTGATTAGGTTTGGAGGGTTGGAGGTAAACTCAGGATACCGGCCCTCCGGGAGCAGGATTGGGCACCTTGTTCTAGACTATACCATATATTCCTGGTTTAGAATATGATGTTGATGCGAGTGTGTCCTTGATAAACCCTCTTACCTTGGATATTCAGGGGCCAGTTGTGTTTTACATTTCCTCTTTTTTTTAGACTCCTTTTTCCCTCCTGGCTTTGAGCCAACCCCCTGTAACTCAGACCCCCTCTGACTATCAGGAACATGTAATGAAGTGAGCAACACAATGAGATTTGGAAAGTAAAATAACAGAGAATGGAGAGTGCAGTGGCTGAGAGAATGCTGCTGAGATTTGGAAAGTGAACAGAAATGATAATGATTGAGAACAAAAGACACAACAAAATTTGGCAAAATTATAAAGAACATTCATGGGGGGAAATCAAAAACACGTAATAAATGCTGAAGCAAATCAAAGTGCAAAAATGCGCTGATGACCTACAGATCTGTGTCTGGCCCAACAGTCTCACACCCCAGTAATTACCCAGCGAACAACTTTTAGGTTGTAGGAACGTTTCCATAACGTTTCAATTAATAACAAAAACATTACTTGGGTTACATTCCCTTGTTAGCTGAGCATGTGCATCAGTGTGTAGGATGTCAGAATAATCATGTGATAAATAATCACATATACAATGTGATATTGTGATATGTAATATACACCTGTTGCCATGAACGTGGGAGGCGCAGAACGCGAAGCTGTAGTGGAGCAGCGTTGGGTCGATCATGTGACCTGCATCTGCCCTCTCCAGCAGGTCACCGAGGTAACACAGATGTCTGTGACACCCCCTCACACCATTCCGAGCGCAGTATTCATCCAGAACAAACACCTGACCTGGGCTAAACCATCCCTGCAATTCAAACCAAAGAGAAGCCAGAGTCCTTGTTATATTCCACATGAAACAATAGAAATGTAAAGCTCATAGGAAAAGTGTATAATTTGTCCAGGGTATTATCTGAAGCTGTCTAAATCAGCCTTTTTAGGTTTTCTACTAACATATGATTCCATGTCAGTAACTTGGAATCTCATTGGTGACTGCAGTCATGTGACATGCAAGAACCAATGAGATTCAAAGTGATGTGGAGCTGGTGTGTTGCTTTGTTGGCTGTACTTATTCATACAAATAGGTTTACATTCAAATGCATTCAAATACTACTATACTACTACAAAAAATTATATTTATTAGTGTTTTGGAGCTTCCAAATCTCAGGCACTATTCACTACTGTTACAAAGCTGGAAAGAGTCTGTATATTATTTAAGATAACTTATTCTGTTTGGCTGAAAAAGAAAGCCATATACACCTAGGATGCCTCGAGGATAATTTATTGGTCATTTTCATTTTTGAGTGCACTATTCCTACAAGTGTAACATTACTGCATCACTGTCACCAAAAATAATTTCCCAAACACCCTCTTAATCTGCCATTGGTCGGGTAAGGAGCTGGTAAATAGCTGGTCTCCCCTAAACTCACGCCATTGTGCCACTGTGTTGTTGTGTCTGGCAGTTCAGTCACTCAAACAAGCTGAGTCACAGTGTTTATACTTTTAAGGGAATTCAACCTACCAATACTACTCACTCACTTAAAACTATCTCTGCACATTAAGCAGGAGATTTTTTTAAAGGACACATCCGTTACGGTTATACATTCTGACACTGTCATACCTTGCAATATCAGTGATGTACATTTGCCCATCTTACTTACCAGGCATGCAAAGTTGTCATTTAGCCTGTGGTCCAATGTGAGCCTCTGCACCATCTCAAACAAGGAGGCATGATCAAAGCTACATGGGTTAGCTGAGATAAACTCATCCATGCCATGCTTCTGTGCTCTGTCAGCATCTATCCAGCCAATCACGGGAGAGGAAGGGAGAAGGGGCGGGGTCAAGGAAAAGGAAGTTAGCGTACAGTAAGGCAAACCATTTCTGTCTCCTTCCACCACAAAACTAAACGCCTACAATGAGTTCTCTATGGCAAATCAAGAACATTGAGCTGTTAACATTGTCAACTTGCAGCAAAGGTCAAGCAGAGTTTAATCGGGCCTGGCAATGTGGTACTGAGCGATACCCCTCAGCTCACATTCAGTTTGGATGTGCATGCATGGGCTGAAGTGGGCGTGGTCACTTCCTGTTCTCTCAATCAAAGCGTTTGAATGTACCATAAGAGGTGGCGCAATTCCAAATGATGAATTTGAATTAGTTTTCTTTCACATGAATACAATAGATTCTGCCATTCGCAATTGATTAATGATTAAACTCATTTTGAGAGAAGATGGGTTGTGTGCTCGTGAAAATACAAAAGTCTGACAATCAGGGGCAATGTTTGCGAATTACATTGAAGATATTCTAATTTAAAAGATGCGTTTATAAATTAATCAAATATTACAAAATTGAGTCTACCCTCATTTTTGTCTAGGGGTTCTCTTTCAGAGAATAATGAATTGGTTAAACAAAACCGAAATCATATCGAAATCTGTGCGATTTGCCTAAAACCTTTGCAAATATATGATGGCGTCTGAGACCACCAGAGAAAATGATCATTAAGCATTTTTCCAATTTAATACAAATTTGTAAATATGAATTATATTATCATCATATAAGTTTGAGTGAAAATTAACATGAAACTGATTTTCCATGTGTTCTCAGACTTTTTCACCCTACCACACTAACCTGGACTGATTCCTAAAAACTGGCCCCTGATCAGTTACCTAATTAGTGACAGAATGATAGAATCTAAGTCTGTGCAGTGATGAGTGTGCACTAATGAGGGAAGAATGTGGGAAATAATGTGCATTGTGTAACAGCATGAACAAGGCATGTGTCTAGATAATAACGATGGTCTCACACCTTTTCTGTGAATATGACTAAATTAAGCGCCTAATCTGAAAACAAATGCATATTGTTTGGATCTGGCTAGAAGACCTCACATCAAGTTACGTATAGCATCGGCAGAATTATAAAGACTTGTGCTAAAAGATAAAACAAAAAAGAAAGAATAGAGGCACAAAACGGACAAGAGCAGGAAAATTATGAAGAACTGTGAGAAAATGAGTTGGAAACCCAGCTAACAATTTTAGGTTGTGTAGTTATGTTTCCCTAATGTTTCCATTAAGTAACAAACATGTTAAGAATTTTAATTTGAATGTTCTAGGAACGTTCAAAATGTCCATGTTTTAATTCTGTATTTTTAATTCTGCAATGTGCTTAAAACGATCCACTAACAACTTAAGAACTTTTGATATATGACATACGTTTAAAAACCTTGTACTAATGTTAGTGCAAGAACATTTTTGATAACTTTGAAAACTTTTAAAGAATGTTAGCCAATGTTCTGAGAATGTTAGCTGGGTAGAGGATAGACAAAGGACAAACTTAATGAGTAGAGAAGAGATAAACATCAGATGGATGGCAAGGAAGCGCTTATAACTAAAAGCACTTCAGTATGGAACAGAAACAAGGAAAGATAAGCTTAACATATATCAAAACACACTGTATGAGCTATAGCAACTATAGGAGTGAAGAAAGGAAATGAGGAAATTATGCTGGTGGTGCCCTAATTACAGGGTACATGTGCCTTATTCATTTGCATTTATTAGATTTCATAATTACACATTATAATGAAAATACAGTGCAGCACCACACAGTTTTAAATTGGCATATGCACGAACCACTCAAATAGGAACACAGGCAACCGCGATGCTAATGCGGTAAGAATCATTTTCTACTCTATTCTGAGGAAAAACGTTGTTGTTTTATATGGTTATTAATGATATTTCATTGAAAATGGATGTTTGTAACATGCAGGGCGACAGTGCAACATTTCCACTGTGCTTTGCAAGATCATGCAAGAAAAGGAGGGAAAAACATTTGCAGGAACATGTTCCGCTTGTCTATCCATTGGCATTCCGTATTTTTCTCTTAGCATTTGCAAGTTGACAATACTGGAGATACTATTCAGTGTGACCATTAAGACTGCTGAGCACATTGGCAAGCAAGCCACCACAGTGGCACGCTAACAGGCTAGCATTACTCTTCTGGTGCAGAGATGCGGCTTTAGCGTAAAGCTAACAGAGGCTGAAAAGTAATTCACTCATTCTCTGAAAAAATGGAGGGTAAGAAAAAGTACGAAAATGAACTCGTCTTTCCATCAGCAATTTGAATGGATAACATGACATCAAAATGCTCACCTACTCAAGCAGTATAAGGGCAGTCAAAACACACAGGTGCAGAATGGACTATATCGTTGCTAAGTTCTACATTGGGTTGAGGGACTACGTCAAAGAGACCCATTTCCCCTGGACTAAACAATATCAGGAGTATTTCTTGGTGAGGAGGGACGGCAGTACCTGCCCCTTCACTGTCATTCAGAATACTCCACTTACATATTTGCCAACTCTTATGAAGCGGGTTTAAGAATAAAGAAATTCATTTCAAGGCGAATGAACCCTCAAGAGTAAAGTGTTACAATGAAAGACCCCATGAAATCATTTAACAGCTGAAATGTTTTTGAACCAAGACATTTAGGCAGGACATACTGAAATGCTAATACCCTGAGCAAGTAATTGTGCAGGGTAGAAACATGCGCCATGTTTTTTGCAACATTTTGGGTATATTCTCCCCGAAGAGAAGGCCTGTATCTGCTAGAAATCTGTTGAAAGTCAATGCTGTCAGTGTTAAAACATTTCCATGTAGATGGTCCAAACCTTAAACTCTAAAAGCACCCAAAACTCAAATTAGACTAAAATCCACAAATTTAATTTTGATTCCATAGGGTCTTTAAGAATTAATCCAGCTGCTCCAGTTAAAAATTTGGCTTAGTTTTATCTCAAATGCATGTAGCTTCTTTTGAAGATGTTTCATTTAGGTAATAAAACTAACCCAAATAAATTTTAAAACTGACTCATTAGCGGTCACATTTTCATATTTTTTTTTAAAACAAAATGCTTTAGCTTTATTTTCTGACTGTCTTTATACTTCACTCTGAGGGCCCTTCTGATGCCAATGATGTTTATGTAGAGAAGGCAATTATGCAAATAAATCATAAACCATATTAACTCTAAATGATAAATACAAACGCACTAATCAACATGCAACCTAAACTGGCAGGAATAATGAAAGTTTGTAGTTTTAACGATCATCAAAAACGTTCAACGGAAAAGGAAAAAATCTACTTATAGGTCTAAGGCATGAGAAGTGAGATTTGAAAGGAGAAGAATAAAAACGAGAGAAAAAAGGATAAAGAGAGCACGTTGCATTGGTCAGATAATGGTTTTAGGATTATCTGACTGGTGCTAGCTAACAGGTTAGCACTTACCCTTGAGTCCAGCTAGAAGACAGCAGGGTAAGAAGGGACAAACCAGAATAACATAAAGACTAGCAACAAGGCTGAAGAAAAAGGCAGACACGAAAACCCTGACTCCACTACAGCTGCAGGACTAAAGAAGGATACGAGCAAAGCATGAACGAAGAGAAACGTAAAATACAACCACCTGTACTGACATGAAGAGTGTGGTCTGAACCGTAGCGAGAGAGAGAGAGAGGAGAGGGATAGAGAGAAAGATTGAGAGAAAGAAAAAGAAAGAAAGCAAGGGAAAGAATAAAAAAGAAAGACAGCAAAGAAAGAAGAAAAAAAAAAGAAAAAAGAAAGAGAGAGACAGAGAATATTTTGGTGTGTCACTACAGTTTAAGCTCTGCTGCAGATGATTTTGACAGGATTCTCTGCTGGTTTACACAGGTGCACTGGAAGGCTAAACACATATGATCTAGAGCACACTCAACTCCATCACTGAGACATTTACTAACACTGTACTGGCAAATACACTTACCTTCACACATGAACATGTCAATGCTGGTTAAATGTGTATTTGATGCCAGTATCAGTATCTAAATGATTCTATGAAGGTACTGCGTTCTGTACCGAAGGTCAATGCCATCCCTTTTTATGAAGCAAATGATCAACAAAAACAAATGATTATATTATAAAACATATGGTTCCTAAAATACATAATTTTGTATAATTGAAAACTATCTTCAGAACCTTCATAGTATTCTAGAATCTGCAAAAACCCTCTGCAGCAAAAACGTTGCGTGTGTTTGTGTATGTGTGTGTCTGTTGGATATTTCACTAGCCTGTGCCATTCAAATCACATAAGGGTGTGTTAAGGTGGAGGGTGAAACATTTACACAGTGTAATAATGTTTCAGACTGAAGAGGGTCTGTGTTACAGTGAGAAGAAATTGAATGGCATCTGAACTTGTGAGGGAATCATCTGACCACAAGAAACATTCACAAACAGGACAAATAAATCAATGAGAACACAACACAGAACCTCTATCTTTAGATTTTGTATATGTGGTTAAACCTTGCGCTGCCATTGGCTGAATGTATTTTAAAGTGAATCAATTTTCGTTTCTGAACTGAAACAACGATATGGACAGATGCGGAATTAGATGCACACCAAAAGATAAAGTTCTGAATAGCAGGATCTATTATTATTTAGATAATACAAAGTTTTATTTGAATAAATAGTTTCATTTTTACTTCAACAACAGATGGTTCAATTGTTGGTAAGAAACTGTTGTGGCACAATACCGGCAGAATCGGAATTCAAAGCAATGTGGTATTTAAATGTTAATTGAAAAAAAGAGGCCATTTTTAAACCCGGTAATCCAGTATTATTATTTTTAAGGACATGAGGCATAATTCATGATGCAAAAGCAATACCATATTTTGTGCAAATCATTTGTTAATCCATTGGTAAATGGTTAATAGTCACATTGATTAAAACACAACATTAAGATGTACATAAAAATGTACATAGATACTCGTTATTTGAAATTCCTGGACTGAAAATTCTAACTCGCACATGTTTAGGGCTAATTAAGATTAAATTCTTATGGGTAGAAACCGGTGTTTGAATTATGGGGGGGGTGGAATTATATTCTCTTAAGGGGTAAGAGCGGGGCTACCCAACCAAACTTTGAAACATTTGTTTGCAACAGATTTTCGTTTGCAGATTTTCTAACAAGTATAATAAGAAAATTCAGTCTAATGTAATTGTTTCCTAACGCAGTAAATCAAAGGACCAATATAATGTAGACGGTGTTGCTAACTGTAATTATGAGATTGAAATAAAGGCTTATAGCAATAAAATCAATCATCTGTAAACTCTTTCCAAAGCTAAAATATGATGAATTATATTCATAATAAAGCCCTACAGGACAATCCACAAATTTTTTATTTACTTATTGCACTTGTAATACGATTTACAAAAAGGAATTTGCTGCAGACATACGCTTGCTTGGACGTAAATATGTAAATATTTTTCAGTTTCGGTGGCATACTGGCTTATAAACATTGGGCCCTGCCCTACCCCCAGAGGAAATGTATAATTCAAACGCCGAAAGAAACAAAGACATCAAAATAATAACACTTCTTCACTCTACACACTCACTCTTACCTTTTCGTGCTACTTGCGCAGTATACTGAATGCAAGGTGACATCACTATGACATCATGAGTTACTTAACAGCAAATAATTTGTGATTAATTTACAGGGTGTGGCGTCACTAACAGGCTGTCCTGGATTTTTAGGGTGACAACAATCTGAATTCATTAATGTTTTCTGCGTGATTGACTATTTGACTGAAATGACACGTTGTCATGGAAACAGTGTTACTTTGCATGAGTGGTTGGGGACATTGGGCTATAACAGCTGTCACTAGTTTAAGGTTAGCCCTGCTCGGTAGTTAATTTACTCACCATGTCAGTGAATAAAAAAAGACTTAAAAGAAATACAATATTACAAACTATTTAAGAAGGTTAGGAAAGAGGTTTTTTACATAATGTCTTGACTGACAGTGCTATGTTACTTATGTGTTTACTTACAGAACTGAGAGATGGGGGCATCCATCTGCGCTGATGCGCCACCTTTAGAATTCAGTTTCTGGACCTGGGTGGGCGGGACTGGCTTGTGTGATTGGCCAGTTGCTCGATACATGGCCTGCACCCATAGGATGCGGTCCTGCTCGTCATCACTGGCAAAGATCACAGTGTCACCCTCCTTCACTGCATTGAAGAAAGCCCGGCCTCCATCTAGACCTGCAAACAGCCAAAAACATTACCAGGTTCATTTTAAATAACTTGTGCTTATCAGCCGAGGTTGTATTGTTTAGGACGAGAGCGTCTTAAAAATCATATATAGAAAATAATAAGCAATTATAATACCACCTATGAAAATACAAATATGAGATATGCTGACGTAAGATAATATCAAGATACGCAGACGTGTGCAGGCAGTAAAATGAAGGTGGTATGAGTGCTATGTTTTACCAGGCTGTGGGTCAGTGTAGTCCACAGTATAGCCATCCAGCTGCAGCAGCTCCTGTGGTTCTGATTTCTTCTCACGATAGCTGCACATGGCAAAGGTGTACTGACTTACCTATGACACAAAGAGATACACAGAGAGAATGCGCTAAAGTGCTTAAAGCTGCAATCCATACCGTTTGCCTCTCTACCGCCACCTCTGTTTGAAACATAAAATTGCAGAGAGATATTTTCTTATGATTGATGACAAATTTAAATTCTAAACAACTGCTGTAAGAACAAGCTACAAACGCTGCACCATAATATAATAGCTTTAATATGTCATATGTAACCCAGGGACAAAGAGTTTTGGCTGGTAAACATTAGCGAATAGCCTTGCAGGTAGATGCCATAGCTACACCATAATGCAGACAAAAAACAATCTATTGCCTGCATTGAAAGGTAACAATGTATACTGAGCACTGAAATTCCATTATACATGTTTTCCCATGTCTACTACAGAGTGTTCCTGTAGCTTAGCTATGGTGCTAACAATACCAAGGTCACAGGTTTGATTTCCAGGGAACACACAAATACCAATAAATGTAAGTCACTTTGGATGGAGTGCACAAATGAAGAGCGATCTGTCACATTTGATGCATTTTTTGCATGACAGTCATTCATGTGAACATACCTGGACCAGAACAAAGAAACGTTTCTTCCAGCGTTTCCAAACATTTTTGCCAACAGCCCACAAATACCTAAAAGAACAAACACAAGTTTTATTAATACTGTATTTGATTTATAAAAAAAAATGAACCACCAAAATTACACACAGCAACTAAATGATGGAACACCTTTACTTATTCTTACCTATTTTTTATTCTTGTTACTTATGTTGTTATATTGTTTTACTGTTGTTATTGTTTAATAGTATTTTTGACACCAACAAGAGTAGCACTCCTAATTTCATTATATGCAGAGCTGTACAATGACGATAAAGGCTTTTTACTCTATTCTATTCTTCTAATATCTCAAGTGATATTTAGAAATCTTAAACGCAACACGTAACGACAGCTCAGGCACTGAGGAACGCTTGCCTGAGGCTATAGATTACCACTAATAATGTTGTATTAATGCTCAGGTTCTTGCGAAGACCGACTCTTTCACTTCATAAGACTTCCATATATTGTCAGAAGCCATTGGGATTCATTTTGTGTTGCGTGTATCTGCTTTTTAGAATCTTAAAAACACGGACTTGCATTTATGAATTACCAAGGACAGCTTTCAGCTAAAAATTTCTTTATGAAATGTCACCTTCATCTTGGATGGCCTGAGGGCGAGTAAATCTGACTAAATTGGAAAATACTTGGGATCTTTTGTTGGGTAATGCACTGCCTGACCTTTAAAACATTTTTTAATGAATGACATTGGAGGAGAGAAGGATGTCCAGATGTCTGCGTCACCTCCAGCACACACTTAATGAAAATGGGAAGCTCTTACCCACAAGCCTTCATGTTCTGAGGCTTATCCATGCGGACGGCAAGCTTGATCTTCAGATCTTGATCAGGGCAGGCCTTGGTCACAGTCATCTTATGTAGCTCTGCCTGCTTTGGGCTGTTTGGAGTTGGGTGAAGGACAACCTAATCAATTCAACATGAGGAAACGTTAGACCATCAAATCACGACTAATCAGACCACAATGAGCAACAACTGAGTGGGAGATCAAACTACTTCCATGGGAACACTGATAAGTGTATACTTTGAAAGCCCTGAATTGAGGCGTAACAATTTGAAAAGTTGGAGGAACTCGTTATAAACTTATCAGCTTGACTCGTGAATGTTAATTAGGTGATGTAATGTTCGCTCAATCCTTGCAGAAAAGCAGGTAAGGGGGTGCTAGCCAAAGTAGATTCCCAGTTAACAGTTTTAGGTTCTGAAAGAACGTTTCCCTAACAGAACTGGTTGCTTGTTTTTTTTTGCTTGGTTATAAGAACTTAATTCAATTTTTTAAATTCTGTTGCATTTTTAAAAAGTTCCACTAATTAAGAATAATTATTTCATATATATATATATATATATATAAAACGTAAAAAACATTCTACAACATTACTGCAGAACATTTTTTGCAAACTTTATGAGAACAGAGCCAACGTTTTAGGAACGGTCCCTGTTGACTGGGTAGGGCTTGGTCTTAAAGTTGTAGTTAAAATATATATTTTTTATTTACCTCTTTAAATATAATTAATATTTACCAAAATTGTAAGCATACACCGGGGCCATCATTTAAAAATTAATTCAAGCCCCTGCTTGCCTGCATTCATTTGGATAAACATGTCTGCCAGTATACATTTAACATGTAATCCTACAGCAAGCATCTGCCCTAGAAACTTATTAAAATCATTTTCACACATGCAAAATTCAGTAACGGGATAAACAGGCTGCGTGGGAAAATATCCCTGAGTCTGGATGTGAGCTGATAATGCCGTGTTACTTCACCAGTCAGCGTTTTCCCAAAATTTCTCAACACTCAATTAATTTTGGCTCATGCCTCTGTGTACCGAGACTTAGCTGCTGCTGTTCTTCTCCTGGCACCTTATCAGAGACTTTCTCTCTTATTCTCCACTGTGTGTTTTTCATTCTGCTTTTCTCTCTCTGATGAGTTGGCGTAATCTATTTCTTAGCAGCGTTAAAGGCTTAGAGATGCCTGCCCACCTCAGCCTTCCCTGAGACACATTTTTGAAGTCTCAAGCAAGCATCCAGCATTAGTCATGGTCAAAAAAACACGCTAGCACCTCGTAATTAGAGGACCACCAGGAGCAAAGTGATGATATCGGCCATATCTCACAGCGTACCGATAACCACTCAAACGTTATAGTGTTTAACCCAACAAACGCAACAGACACTTCGTCTGTGTAACTATATTTCAGCAACATTGCAGGTCAAGTACCACAGGTAATCTCAGCCATCTTTTATATTGCTTTTTATTACTGTTTATGTACTGTATTTTGACACAATACAGTCACAGTTTTGTCTATTTTAGGACCATAAACAGAGTTCCAAACAAAGCCAAAGCAGGCTGACAGCTGCATGTTTCAGAACAATGCACAAACTGGTAGCCATTCTGAATCGCCATGAGCACAGACAAGCGCAGTAATATAAATGGTAGACGTGCCATTATACTATATATTGGCACTTTTTGGAACATCAGTTGTCCAATCAGATTAAAGGACAGCAAGTAACTGTTGTATAATTTAATGTAAATTCAG
>JAZGTJ010004978.1:0-28917 GCA_036877575.1 Botia almorhae
ATGTGGGAAAGTTATGTTTATTTTAGGAAACTTTTGGGAAATGTATAGTACATATGTCACCAGCCAGACTCATCATTTACTTATTACTGATTCTCATCATTACTCATCAGATTCAGAGATTATAGGGTAAAGAGCACAACTTCTGAACAGAGGGACGAAAAACACGTAAGCAATTGGTCTCTATAGAGCTCAGGCTCCGCCTTTTCCTCTTTACCCCAGAATTAGTCCAGATTACATCAAAGCTGTCATTAGCGTCTTCAGATAAGGAAGTGCTACAGCTGCAAAAAACATAGTGCTTGTAAAGGGGGAACGGACACCCATTATATTTATCATAATGGTATCTGTCAAAGCTCATGTCTGTCTTCATTCTGCATGTGGCTTAACTGACGTCAAGGCTTGCTAAACCACTGACCTATTCTTAAAGACACCCTTCTGTTTTGCTTAAGTGGAAGAGATACAGTGTGTGAGGGGCTTTGCATTTTCTTTAGTATGTCTTTCACTTATAAATTTAAGTTGGAGTTTGTCCACATTCCAGGTGCAATTTAAAAAAAGCAGCGTGCAACGACACTCTAAAAATGACTGTTGTAATCCAAAATTCATTTGATTTGAAAAAGCAGCAACACATTTAAATTTGCGATGATAATTTTTTCATAGGCTGCAGGGTTTTGTATATCAAAACACACTTCTCATTCAGGCTATACTGTATATTCAGTCTTTGGTCGATACCTTTTCCAGATGCTGTTTAGATGAGGCAGAGTTATCTGGGCTTAAGATGGGCTTTGTTTAGAGAACAGCAATTTTTCTTTAGCAACCTCCCATGCACATTCTCCCACCGCAGTGCTTTCTTTAATAGGTATTCATGAGCACTGAGATTAACCCAGACAGGTGATGCTTGCGGAAGCTGAAGCTATTATCCACGCGTTCTTTATACAGTTATCCACAACAAAGAACAGTCTCGCATGTATTTCATTTCCTCTATTTGTACAATTACCAAACCACATATTTTCAAAGGCTGAATTCTGAAGCAATGGTTTAGTAACTCTTTCTAGCCCTTATTCTAAGATACTCAACAATGTTTTTTACTCAGGATATAGTTTTTTTGTACAATCTCATGTCCTGAAGTGCAGATTTAAAGAGGCAACAGCCAAATGTGTTTCATTTAACACACAAGCGGACAAAATGTATACCTTGAATGCACTGTAAGTTGTTCAGAATCTGTGAAACGTATGTAATACATGTCAATTTAATTCAATTAAATGACATGTAGATCAAACTAATTTGAAATTACATCTTTTGCAGTAGTAGAAAAATATACTTTTGGTTCTATAGGTCTTGTTTTTCATTTTGTTGATTTTATTATACCACATGAATCTGACTGTATTATACTGGGAGTGCTGTTTCTAAATTCATAATATGAGAACTGGGTTTGTACTAATAAACTTCTGTGGCAATGCATTGCTGAAATGTATTGCTTTGCATTGCTTTTTATGTTGGGCCATTTAATGCAATTGGTTTTGTAATGATGCCTCATAGATATTATAATAAATGAACTCCCAGAAAATCATTCTGCACTTTCTAAATATACTGAAGTTATTTAAAAAGTTGCATTGTGTGAAAAGTAGAAACTATAATCTATTTATTCTCTGCTGTGAAGGTAATTTACAATCCACTTCGCAGCGACAGTGATAAAACCAGTGAAAAAATAAAACACAGACAGACGAGTACAGAATATAGATTTACATTTATGCGTTTGGCAGATGCTTTTTACCCAAAGCTACTTACAGTGCATTCAGGCATTTCATGTTATCAGTACTTGCATTCCTTGGGATTCAAACCCATGACCTTGATGTTGCTAACACCATATTCTATCAGTTGGTTTACAGAAAAGCTATATAGACGACCCTAATTATGTTATTGAATGTGGTTTTAGTCTTTAAGATTCAAAGCCACAAGTCTTTAAGTATATGAATTACCCATATATGTCAGGACATTGTTGATGCCTATTATAGATAAGCGTGTACGTTGCATGACACAATTTACAGCAAACATTTGTGGAGGTTTTTAATTTATAGATTAATTCTTAAAAGCTTCAGTTAAGAGCCACACAGTTACGAGCCATACATTAAAAGTCTAAATTATCAAAATGATTTATAACCATGACCGCAGTGCACATATACGGTAAAATCTTGTGTAGTAGTACAGTAATGCTCTCTCAGCATATTCTCAACTGTATTATATTGGCGGCTTTCCAGCCTGTGTATTAGGGTGCCTTTCTGTCAACATATATTTCTTGTTGTACATTCACGTAAAATAGAGAGCACAAATGGCTAAACAGGAATCTGTACAGTATCATGCCGCATGAGAATGAAAAAATGCACTTTGCCTCAAAAGACTGTGCCAGCATTTTGAGATCTCATATAAACTCATATAATTAAAAATATTTGATAAAAATAGGATTGCTGTACTATTATTGTGATTTGAATGGTTGTGACTATTTACTGTATTTGACTTTACAATATGGCTATATTTTGATTGGTCGTGCTAATAGGAAGGGCATATGGCGCTGATGACTTTCTGCCTGTGCTGATGTATGTGTTGGCTCGCTGTAACATCAGTGCTCTGCTGCTGGATGTAGAGTACATGATGGAGCTGATGGATCCTGCACTGCAGCTGGGAGAGGGTGAGAACACACACACACCTAACATATCTCAATGTAGGCAAGCTGTAACCATTTAAGAACACATTGGCAACTTAATAAAGAGATGACTGGGGCAAGTTGTCACAAAGGCTGTATCTCAATAATTATGGTATAAGGTTTGGAGGCCAATTACACAAATGTGTGTTTTCACAAGCTGTAGTTGTGTTTATTTATTGGAAGCACATAGTTGTTTTTCCTCCATTGTGATGAAAATGTGCATGAAAAAGGCGCGTTTGCCAAAATGTTGGTCAATAAAGATTTAATAGCTATGAAGTTTTTTTTTTCTGTTATACATTCCTGTCGTAATATGCAACTCTAATTTTAAGGTGTGTATTTACCCAAGCATCTTTATAAAGGTTTTGCCACAGTATTAATAACAGTGACAAGAAAATATTCTTCTAGGTTCATACTATCTAACCACCACCTATGGAGCTCTGGAGCACATCAAAAACTTTGACAAACAGGCCGTGACCAGACAGCTGAGTCTGGAGATCCAGGACTCTATTCATCGCTGGGAGCGCAGACGCACCCTCAACAAAGCCAGAGCATCACGCTCATCTGTGCAGGTATGACAATATGGTGAAAACGTTTTAACGTGTGTATGGATTCCAGATCAACTTGTAGTAACTACATTTTTACATTTTCTAAAGAAAACATCAGTGCTGCTTGGCCCTGCAAAGCTTTGCAAGGCATTGTGGGTGGTTGCCAAGGTGTTGCTATGCAGTTGCTAGGGCATTTTTGTCAGCTGCTAAAGGTAGTTGGTTTCCAAGTGCGTTGTGTCTTGGATATCTGATATTCTGATCCCAAGACGTCTTAAGCACCTTCTTGACCTGTTTTATGATCCCTCCGAAAACGCACACCTTTCCTCAGTTAACCAATGAGGTATCACTCATGTACGTAGCTCAAATGGTGCAGGACAAGTTTCGCACTAAAGCTGAATCATATTGAACAAACCCCTAACCCTAGGCTACCTTAGCAGTTCTCACCAATTATATTATCTTAGAAACTATTATATTACAGCTATTTATATTAGCCAATATATATTATCCAATTATATTATCTTAGACACTGAGGGTTTAATGGTATGTTTTTGTAAAGAAATCTAATTATTAATTCAGTTGTCTCTTTGTTCTTCAATCTTTCTGCCAGGACTTCATAAACGTTTCCTTCCTGGAGGCTGGATCCAACACAAAGACCTTAGGAGTACGTCCCAACACTACCGCTAAGGACCTGTGCAGTCAGTGTGCAGAGAAATTTGAGGTGTTGGATCCTGAGTCCTATTGCCTGAGTGTGCTGGAAGAAGGCCATTACAAGCCACTGGCTCCTGAAGAATTCCCTCTTGCTATCAAATCCAACCTGCACCACAGTGAGCCACGCAAGGAGTATTATTTTGTGTACCGCCACGGTCACTGGCCAGAACAAGAATCCGTGGAGCAGACGACCCCTACACCGGAAGAGAGCTTGATATGAACTGTGTGTGTATTCGTGTGCACAAGTCACTGAAATGCATTCTGCGGTGCTTAAATGGACAACTTTTATATATGAAGAATGTCATTTCGCTGACATTACAACAATTAACCACATAGCAGAAAGAGCTGTTGTGTTAAGGAAATGACACAATTACAGAGACTGGCTTACAAATGACTGACGTTCGCTTTAAAAACTATTTGGAAAGTACCAAAATTTGTATTCCTCTGAACTCTGAAAATCAAAAAAATTTCTCCTTAAGAAGACTGGTAAGCCTCAGATGAAGAGCACGCATCAGAAAAATCTATTTAATTTTTTAAGACACACACATACACAATCAAGATATAATCCTTCACCTTATTGTTAGCTTTAACTTTCAAAGTCTAAAAGATACTTTCAAATATGTCAGCCAAAGATTTTCATATCTCAGGGTTTCCGGTAAACGTTATACGCATTCCTCTGAGAACTGCATCTTTACAGACCTTGAACAGGTTTGCACCTGCATTGCTCTCAGTTTATATTCACAGTAATTCGCTCAAGACACACACGCTCTCTTCTGTTGAGGTTCAAGGTTTATCGTTGCTGCTTTTATATATCTGACAACATATACATACTAGTTTAGGCACAAGCTCTGTTTATCTGGCAACAATATTCACAGCATGAATATTTACTGGTTGTATCGCAGCAGATGTGTTGGTTTCAGTAAGCATGACACACGGCTAAGCAAAAATTGGTGTTTGTTATTAATTTAAAATGTTATACAGGTAATAAATACCTTTTGCATTGTTTGTGGTTTGTGTTTACTGTTTAGGTGTGTGATAATGCAAGAGGCAGCTTCAAAGTTGTGGTGTGAAGATCTTCTCCACATTTTCCTAAAACACTTTTACCCTTACATTGAATCTGTATTTAATGTGAGCTGAATTAATAGATAAGTCTAAATGAGCATTTAACCAGAAAAGGAAAGCAACGATATGATAAGACAAACATGTTCGATAACGTTACACTTACTATTAGTAATAGCAAAAATATTCCTCAGCCAGTTAACAGTTTATTAGCCTTTGTGCTGTATTTTACATGTATAATGTTTATTGCTGAGATTACATTACGAGACACTCTTAGTACATCACCATATTGTATATATACTGTGTGAATATACATCAGTAATTTTCCTCAGGAACTGTATGTTGTTTACAGTTGCCAAGCAACGTTGTACAGAGGTGCAATAATTAGAGATCTAATAAAAAAAATATAATAATGTATCATATATATACTATATATAATGTAGACTATATTCTAAAAATACAAGCAATAGCAACATGAACTTGTTTGATCTTTTAACAATAATAACATTTCCTGTCCATTTAAAAAAGCACCAAAGCATTGGGCTCTGGACTGACACTATTTATGCATTTATTGAACACTGGAATTCTGGGTAGCAAAGCATCTCTGTTAGAATGCTGGGGGCAGATGAGCACAGCTCTGTTTGTTTTTTATTGAAACTGACTGTAATGTACATGAGATGACTGCAGAGATGAATGATGCAAATGTACGATGTCAGTTGTTCACTTCATGGTCAAATAATGTGTTCAGGAGGTGACAGTTTCATTAATACACCCTTTAAACCTTCAATTATTCTTGGATTACCTCTCTATAAAGAGATGAGCTTCAGATTACTGTTACACAATATAACACAATATTTTTACTGTTAGCCAGCCTTTGATTAACCCTGTAATGCCCACTACAATGAACAGTTCTTTAAAAGACTTTTTAGTCATTTAGTGTTGGTTGTTGCATCCAGACCTCTGCAGGTGATTACCTTTGACCTTTACCCATAATTCTGTATATGATTCTATATAACTTTGTATGTTTATAAAGTATGTTTTTATGACACAAATTCAACATGTCAGACAAAACCTTGAAGCTCAAAGTAGTACAATCTGCAGCCTTTTCTTTGCAGGGAAAGATAATATATTGCAATGTTATTTTGAGGTTTATCACTATTACTGTGTTTAAAAAAAGCATTTTCTTTGTTTGCCCACAAATACTAATTGGTTTACATTTAATTACATTTAAGCCCTAAATACATGGTGTCCACATATGCATAAATCTATCAAAATACATTGTTTTGACATTGTGATTTAATAATTCGCACAGCAAAGCGTTCACTCACATTGTGCTAGCAAGAAAAATCCTGAGGTTTGGATGAGGATATGAGAAAGGGGAGGTGTGGGATAACAGAGAAGAGAGAGTGCTGGGCTGTGCAGAAATGCGTATGACTCACAGTTCGGGTTGACGGTGGACGTAACGTGCAGATCTATGGAAGACACAAAAGATGAGGTCCGAGTTTACCAAGAGTTTCAGATCTTCCCTTCAGCATCCAGCCATCAAATCCTCTGACCTCATCTGCCTCATGCTCGTATTCTGTCCTTCTCTTTCCACTCATGTCTGACCTGACCGGCCCACGTTGCTGTTGTGGCTCTTTCTAATGACTGTCGGCACAAGCTTGTCTGAGCTGCGCACTGGTCACCGCTGCCCATTATTTTAAATGAGACCTCACTAAAGACAGGTTAGGTAACGAGACTTCCTGCGATGAATCAAAAAAGAACGGATGTTATCTATAGGTCACATGAGTGATCTTTTACCTTCTGAATAATCAGCTGTTTTGTTGGCGCTGTTTCTTAGTTTGAAAGAAGATTTTATTTAGTAGTATTTTATGTAGTAGTATTTTATTTATTAGTAGTATATTATTATTTTCTGAAAGTGAAGGTGTCTGATAATAGAGATTGATGGTTTATATTCATGCAGTATGTTTATACATATACCAGATATATATATTCTGATTATTTACCTGATAATGTGACGTCAACATTGAGGTGACCATGTAAAAAATGTAATTTTATTTTATGAGTATTCATATCATGTTTCTGTACATGTTCTTTAGTCACATAAACAACATATGTATGTTTCTCTTTATGTGTCAAACATTTTTAGTGATTATTAAGTGTACATTTATGTTTTTGAATTATAAAATTAGTTTTTTAAAACATTTAACCTGTAAATAAATTCTTAAAATTGTATAAATATGACAAGATAAAAACTTTCGGTAAAAAACTGTTTTTCTGTGGCAAAACACAGGACCATCTTAAGAGTCGTCAGATTGCGCAAGTCTTTGAAATGAAAACCTAGCTATGGTTGTGTAAAATGCAACAAATTGTCTTGTGGGGGATTTGGTGTGTTTGACAGGAGCCTGCAAGAACCTTTCAAATTTAATGAGTGACGTCTCGCTTGGCCCAGAATCCGAACGTGTGCGTAGGTTGCAAAGAATGGTAAAGATCTCACTTCAGATTTGGTTCAGGGTCCTCATTATCGACCCTCAGCTTGCATGTCATGATCCTATAGGTTACGCCCAGGTACAGGTAGGTCACACGCTTGACTTAACACGTGGCTAAAGAACATTATTCGTCATAGTGGAACATCTATTTTTGATCATGATTTTGTGATCTTTGCAGACACTTTCCGGACTTTTTCTTTTTTTTTGAGACATCATTAGGTGCTCTGACGTCCAAACGTTTTTCTTTTCTCCTGTGATTCTAGCTTTTATTTTAAGACATCCAAACAGGACATCCAGGGGTGTGGCCTTCTCTGTGTCAGCTTTGTTTGCATTTCAACAAGGAGAATGACACATGCCGTTTTATCTTGTCTTCCCCCCTACAACTTCTGACAAAGAGAGGTATATATAATCCCACACAAGCAGAACCAGTACATATTCACTCTGGCACCTGAAAATGCGTTATCGAGTTTGAGATAGCTCTTCAACCTAAAAGGTGATATAGCAATAGACATAGGCAACTTACGAACAATTGACAGAAATATATAAAAAACAAGACATTTCTTTGAGACATCGCATGGAAGAGTTGCCAACCAGCTTGGAGTCACTCAAGACAGATTTGTTTTTCTGACACCACGCATTGAGCAGCAAATACAGCATCACAGCAACAAACAACAAAGAACTCCACAAAGGTACCATAAATATTAAGTATACTATTAAGTGCACATTATAATTTGCTAATAATTTAAACACATTATTGCTGTGCTGACTTTTTAATTTATTTGCTGATTGCAGATCATTTAAAGTAGCTAAAAAAATGTAAAAAGCAAAAGAGACTACTATGTATTTTTTCATTTAATTTTGAGTTTTAACATTTCATAATTAGTGTTTTTAAATATAGTGTGATTCCTGTAAAAGGTGTGGATATTAAAAACATTACCTGTTCCTTTTGAATTTGCATGTGTGTGTGCATGTGTGTGTGTGTGTAAAATGTAATCTACACTATAAATTTTTAGCATCTGTAGTAATGTACTGTTATATGTGAAGGAGTGGGTGTGAATAATTTATGCCTATGGTTGAAATATACTTTAGTCTGATTGGCTGATATATGGGTTTAATTTCAAAATGGCCTGTGGCCAAAAAAAATCTTCCTGCAATAGGTATCACGTTTCACATATCTGAGGAAATAACATTCAATATCTACTGTACATTTTGTACATTATTCCTGTACCATCTCTACCTCTCTCAATTGTCCATAGATGTTCTCCTAATATTATGTCCTGGTCTATATATTTTATTATATAGATGATGGCTCTATCCATACATCCCCGTTCTGCCCTTTTATTCTTGGTCTTGATGGGTATGACAATAATGTCCTCTGCTTTTCCCCAACCTCACCTTCGACCTCTGCAAAGGTATTTTGTCTTCACATTTATTCATACAGCACATAATATTGTAATGGCATTGTAATTTCATGTGGTTCTTCACGTTTTTTATTGCAAATAGTAACTTGCCTCCTATTGGTCAAGAAGATTCCAAAAGTGAACAATGGGAGGTTCTCTACCCTTCCATCTCGCTTCGTGATTGGAGCATTCAGATGCTGACTGCCCCAGATTTCGGTGCGGCGAAGGCTGGTACAGAACAGCTGGTTGGGGATGACTGGCTTCCGTTAAGCCAGTCACAGATGGAGGAAGAGCTGGTCAAGAGCTGGCCGGGCAACTGGGCTTCACAGCAGGGTCACCAGCAGAAGAGAAACATTGTGGTGGCAGATGATGCTGCATTCAGAGAGAAGAGTAAGCTTTTGACAGCAATGGAAAGACAGAAGTGGCTGAATTCCTATATGCAGAAACTGTTAGTAGTTAATTCGAAGTGATTTTAGCTATTTATCCGATTGCTTACATGTATAAATAATTAAACAGTAGATTTTATGTGGGAAGATTTTGATCATCACTACATAAGACAATGTATAAGTTAAAACATATGATTACACATTAAAAATACATGTAGATAAGAAATATTTTTTTTCTCTTGTCTGTTTTTTTGATGATGTAATGCAAATGCAAATATTAATCATGATTCAAATAAACACCTGAAAATAATATACATGTCTGTGTTTATTGAGCAATTTTCAATTAGTTTAATAAGACCCACAGAACTGGAGATGCTATAATTGCTTTTGTGTTTACTCATATTAGCTCCACAAATAAAATAGGCACACAGTGCATTCTTTCTTTTCACGTCATTAAACGCTTCAAAGAAGGTTTGTGTCAGTGTGAATAACCTAGAAGATCTTTGACAGGCCAAGTTATTTCACACTTTAGTAATAAATCCTTGTATTTTGTTCACATCAGTGAATATCTAATGACGTGTAGCTACTGTTAGAGGAGCAATATGCCAGTCATATATGAAAAATGAGGAAAATTTCAAGGATTTTTACATGTAACGTCATCATTTTATATCAAACTGCTATTTTACAGGGCATTGAAGCAGACAGAACCTGAGGAAAAGGACAAAACCAAAACGACAAAGTGTTATGTATATTTATTTTTAATATTTTTAATATATTTCTATTTAATTTAATAACTCCAGTGACAAGGTTGTGATTGTTATTAAATGCAAATAACTAAACAATAACACACAAGCAAGAATACTGTTTTTATGAATATCATGCTTATCAAAGGCTGGAACTAACTGTTGTATGATGTATAGCTTAGCAACACATGCTAAGCTATACGGTAACTGGTTGCCTACATGTTTGATGGCAAATTGCATTTTGCAAAATAAAATATTATCTCAGACTCTCCAGAGGTACCCTGAAGTGAACCAAGCCGGTAAATTGAGCTGTGTCACAAGATAGGACCGCCCATGATATTTGTAATTTATTGCAAAGCAGAATTATGAATTGCTTAAAATGGAATTTTTTATGTTCTGACAGCAGAAAATTAAATAGGGCCACAGTTAAACACACCCTCATGACCTCATTAGCGTGAAGCTAGCATGTGATTAATCAACTGATTGGAGAGGTTTGAAGTATGCGCAAATCTCTGACGGCACAGCTTGTGACAGCTGAAAAGCTGCTTTAGGTCATTTGTTGAAATATTTAATGGTAATTTCTTTTATCTTTTTTCAAATTGTTTCAAAGGTCAAGTTGATGTCTTATGAGTAGTGCCAGGAGGAGTTGTTAAAAATCCTGCATGGAAGGCTATAAACCGCAGCGTTTGAGGAGTAATTTATGGGTTACTTTTGGAGGTTATAAATTTCAGCAGGAAGTGATTGACTTACCCAGCTCAGCATTTGTCTTCAGGTGTCAAAAGTGTCTGGGTTCCACTTCAGAAGCTTAGAGGAACTATTTATGGTTCTTATGGAATGTACAAAAGAAATGGCATCTCTGTTGGGGCTGAAAATTGTGGGACAGAAAAGGAATCTTCCTGCAGTTTAACCCTCCTGGTGAGGAAGCCAATAGAAACTCTAAAGTGGTGAGATGATGAGAAGACAGAGGATCACAAGAACTGTAATTTATCACTTTCTACAGTTGGCCTACATGTCAGCCAAAGCCAGTCAGCAGTAGCCAAATTGCTTTCTGCAGCCTATTCTCACCAATTAAAAAAAGGACGTCTCGAACCTTATGTTGAATTAGTCGGTCTTGCTGTTTTTTTCAGTGGTAGCAAAAGTGTTGCCTGGCTGTGAGAGAGTGCATTGTTTAAATGTAAGTACGTGTTTCTGTTGTATTGTTTTGGTAGCCTTGAACACCTCAGGAAATATTAACGTTTATTGTTAGCTAGATCTGCATTTGCTGTTTTTAAGGTAAATTGTATAATTATGAGGTGAAGTGTATGAACTGCATCCTCATCAGCTACATGAACACACTTTGTAAGTTTATTTCCTTAAGAAAGTATATACAGGCTCTATCTGTCTCTATCTCTGAGACTATCTGTTTTTAAATCAGATGGACACTGTTAACACATTTAAGCAGTTAAAAGACACAACACAGTTTATCAAGATTATGCAGATTTTAATACATTTTGCAACTTTTAAAATGTCACAGCTAACAGAAATCCAATAATAATAATAAACATGAATGGACTGTATATTACAGTATTTCAGTGACATCTAAAATCTTTAATAATCCTTGAGTTCCTTTTCTAAATCTTTTCTTTTCATACACATTCAGGCACACACACATACATAAACCTCAAAGACGGAAAATTTTAGTGAACTGAATTGTTTCTAGTTCCCATTTAAATTCCTAGGAAGAGTTCTGTGTTTCCCTGTAAAACATGCTGAAATCAACATTTTTATCTCTGAATCAAGCAAACCATCTTTAAACATTCAAAATTCAGCACACCTGTTTACAGGCTGGACAGTGGACTTAACTACTAACCTTACACTTTTCTTTTCTCTTTGTGTCTTCATTTTGTGTCTGATTTTGGTAGAAAGTTTTAAAAATGTATTAAACTGAGCCAAGTAAACTGCACTCTTATTTGTAACTGAAAGTACAATAAAATTTGCCAAAATGACAGGAAAAGTGTAGAATTTTGTAAATGACAGGTTCTGATACAGGTGCTGAATTTTCTGCAGGAGTTCAGTGGGCACAGAATCTGTACTGTATATTATACAAATCTCTTTAAAAAAAAACTTCATATAGAACATAATTAAACAGCTGCTCAAAATTACAAAATCCAGTTAAAACCAAGATAATTAAACTCCGGTGTGCTGTCATTTGTTCAACTGAGCATTAGTGGCCTTTAAACTGTAGGTTTACAGCAGTGTGATGTTCAAAAATATTCTTCAAAATAGGTCTCTCAGAACTGATCTCCTTGTTCTGTTGTAAAGGAGCTGGAAGTTCTGAACCCGCTTGTGTTTGTTTGTTTCTTTTTAACAGTACAAGTTAGTCCTTTGTGTTTTAAAATGATGCATTGTTTTTTCTGAGCTCTGGTCACGTGTCGATGACCTCACGGGCCGGTGAAGGTTCCTCTGGCAGGGTGGTTGTGGCATTTGGCAGAGTTTGATTGTGTGGCACAGAGTTATGCTGTATCTCCATGGCGATACCTGCTGGATCTTGTGGGGAAAACTCCTTAACCTGTCGCCGGTACTCCAGGAAGGTGCAGGCCTTGGTGGCGATGGCGACAACGTTCTTGCCAATAAAGATGGTTGAGACTCTGCTGTCCTGGAACAACACCATGTTAACACCTCGTATAAGAATGGTGACAATGTTGATGGTCACCAGGCTGAGAACAGGGTAGAGCATCATCTTCTGAGGTGACACATGCTCCCCCTGCACGCTGATCTCACTCAGAGAAACGCACGGTAGGATCAGCAACAAGATGTAACAGTAGAAGAACATCAGACCTTCTGCCCAGATGGGCAGACCTGTCCGCTGGGGCTCCCACAGGTTGGCCTGGATGTCGAGTACATCCAGCAGGTCAAGCGCCACCCAGAAGAGTCGACCCCGCATGTCCTCTTTCTTCCGAAAGGTCCTCACGTACTCCATGCTGTCGAGCGCCACCAGAACGAGGTACAGCCCTGGTACGCAAACTGATAGCAACAAAGTCAAAGCTTTCCGAGCTACCGTCTCTAGACTTTTACGGTCAGCCTTGTAATTCTGGAACACAAAGTACAGCTTGATCTCCAGAACAAAGATGTAGAGGAACCAGAGGATCATGGCATAGCCACGCTTTGCAGTCCTTACTTCCGCTCCCACCCACACAGCCACATAACGGAGGACTATAAGAAAACATATATCTCCAACCAGGACAATGATACAGACGCCAATTTTGCGTGGGCCCTGATTCTGCTCTACGAGATATGCATCCATGAAGGCCATGCTGGTCATAATCACGATGGTGGTCAGGCACACATGCCGTTTATCAGGGGGTGGCAGTACCATGGTGCTCTGTCTCCTAAAGTAAAAAATAAATCGTATCCTTCAAAAAGTATCTACAAGGTCATTTTGTGGTCGCTGGTGACTCTTTTGGCAGTGGAAACATCAGCCCATTCAGCAAAGCTCAACAGAGTCTAATGGCTGTTCCTCACCACATTTAGCCCTTCACATGGTTCTGAGCCTCCACGGGCCACAGTTGTGTGTTCATAAATGCCTCTGTGATTTGATGTGGGTGGGGTTTAGCAGTACAAATGAGCGTATCCTCTGCTGAGGTCAACTGCTGACGGTGACTTCCTGACCTTACAGACATGAGCCTGCTCATCTGTCAGCTCTCCCATATGAACTGCATGGCTAGATGAGACGCAGTACTGTATCACGTGCAGGCGCTGAATTGTGCCACTTCTTATTCCTACGTTGAAAATGTCACTCGAGAAAATGGAATGTCACAGTTCTCTTTAGTCTTTGACGGATCAGGGTTTCTGTGAATTAGAGAGAGAAAAAATAGCTCTCTTTAGAGACAGCACAGAACATTTGTGACCTTGTGTTCCAAATAATGAAGCTTTAAAACAAACACTAGAGGTCACTGTGGTAATTTCACACCATCAGATGTAACCCTAACCGCACTCCCATGAGTCCTTGGTTTTGTTTCGCATTCCTCTAAAGCTTTTTATTTGGAATAGACTTCAGCTGGTTGAAGGACATGGATCTGTTAAATGATTCTAGGCATGTTTTTCAGCGTTTTGTATTCAAACGCTAAATACAAAAAAATCCTTATTTTCTTACATATA
Source organism: Botia almorhae (assembly GCA_036877575.1). Classification (NCBI taxonomy): domain Eukaryota; kingdom Metazoa; phylum Chordata; class Actinopteri; order Cypriniformes; family Botiidae; genus Botia; species Botia almorhae. The sequence continues at coordinate 14,163 of JAZGTJ010004978.1, forward strand.
CTGTAGCTAGTTAGCTGGCTTAATATAATGTCACACACAACTCTAACCAAGCATGCAGTTTAAAAACTAATTATACCCAATATTCTATGAAATATTGCCCAAAGTTCTTACCTTTTGACAGAACACTTTTAAATATCTCTGATTCAAAATTTCTTGTTTAAAGTTCCAGCAGCAGGAGTCTCGCTATGCTACGGTTTTCAAACTCGGATATGACATTGTCAGCTACAAGAATCTCTCTCTCTAATATTCCTATGAGCTCTGAGCCACCAGCTTCCATAGCAACCATTTCTATAGAGAGAAGTGATAATAAGTGATGATGAGGCTAAAGCAGCAGGGAACCCTAGGATTTCCTGGAGAGTGAGATATTATTGGATTCGTGACAGACAGAGGGTGTTCACTCACTTTAACAGATGTGTGTGAGGTGTGAATGTGAATGACAACAACTAAAATAGGTCTACATCCTTTAGAAGTTTTGTATGTGTAGTCGGTGCAAAGAGTTAAAACTAAATAAACTGCAAACAAATTTAAATAAAATTTGCATATAATAAGACGACTTGCAAGAAAATGCTACTCCTGCCAATTCCCTGTGTCCTTATTACAAGGCATCTCACGGCCGTTATCTCGATATACCCGTGGCTGGAATTGCTCTTCAGATGGGAGATTAGGGAACAGCACAGATTTGATCATAAGATTAGCACAGAGCTACTGTCTGTCTCTGTATGAAATTACAATCATAGCAACATTTTGCACAGCACTCTCCCAACTCTGAAACTCTTCTTGCTAGTTAGCTCACGTCGATGCCATTCACGATTGATATATATGGAAGCAAACTTTAAAGCTATTTGCTCATATGTCCTCTCAAGTAATTGATTTCTATCTCTGAGAGTAGAGGAAAAGAAATCATATGCGGTAAATCATCATGCCGATAAAAATATGTGGAGGCATAGAAAACGAATGGATGTCAGGAATAAAACAGTAACAATTGTAAATTCTAATTAGGCCTGCATCCATAAACTTTCTATTGCAGCTTCTATTTAACATGGCTGCAGTGTTTTGCTTTCAGACAAGAGCATCAGTGAGGTCAGACACTGATGTTAGGGGATGGGAATCTGGACCACAGCCTGCATTCCAATTCATTCCAAAGGTGCAGGTGAGGTTCAGGTGCGGGCCAATCAAGTTCCTCCACACCAGACCCAGTAAATTAGTTCTTTATGAACCTCACTTTGAGCACATGGGGCATTGTAATGCTGGAACAGAGAAGATACACACCTCAACCCACTGAATGTTGAGCATATAGCCCTGCAATGGACATTGCAGGGCTATATGCTCAGTTTTATGGCACTACATTTTTTGCAGCTGAAATAGCCAAACTTGTTTATTAGAAGGAATACTTGAAGTGTATTAAATAGTATGCACTGTACCTTGCAGCTTGTCCCAAACTTGCTGTGTTTAATATAGCAGGTCTGGGAGTTTATTTGTATTTGTTTTTTCTATTGGAGATGTGGTTTGTCATGGTTTGCAAAACAAGTGTATCCTCAATTTGTGTGTAGCTGAAGCATGAGGTTTAGAAGCAAACTTGATACTGTCTAGGTTTATGCGCAATAAGAACAACTTCAGTTTGTGTAGTTCTGTTACTATGGCAAGTTTAAATCCACAGAGTCTGTATATAGTCACGATTTTCTTACTTTGGTGTTGGTCATAATAATCAGGTATTTTGCCACTTTTATTCTCTGTTTAGGAGCAGATAACATTCCAATTTGCTCCATTTTGCTGTAAATTAAGTCCGATGTCTTAAATACTTTCTATTAGGCTTGGTCTAATTGAGTTTCTATCCTGGGGCTCTGAAAAAACATGATTTGGTTTCTGAACACAGCCATAGTGCCAACTGGCTCGTTCCTATTATGAAGTACTTTTTAAACTCTAAAACTTTTAAAACATGAATATGTTGTGTGTAGTCATTAAAGAGTACTGCAGCAGGCTTTAAAGGAACCCACCAAACACCCACACTTAATACCGTCTCTAGTGGTAAAACCAATGAGGGCTGTAGACATCAACTACAACAACACTAGCAGTGTGATTCGGGGAACTTATTAGTCATAGCCAAATTCAAACAATAATCTGACAGGGCCCTTCTGTTGCATTTTGTGTTCCAGTGAGGGCAGAGTTCTGTTTTTCTTTTCAGTTTATTTTTCAAGTGTGTATACCATCATAAAACAACAATAAAACAATTTAGTGCCCTCTGTCATGTTTTTATTTTATGAAGAGTGTTTGATGTGACTATGGAACAACAACTAAAGTTCAGTGACCCTTGTGCTCAAGCAGAGATGTGCTTGGGACTCACAGATGGGGGCCTCCATTTCATACTGGACTCCAGTACAAGTAGATACAGAAACAAACAGGGAGGGCAATGATTTCACTGCTTGGGGCCCATAGGAGTCTTGGGCCTGTGGCACTTGCCCCCATCAGTAACACAAATAATACTTTAATAATACTAGGTTAACTGTGATAATAATATTCTTTTACATTTTTAAAAATGTCCACTTTATCAAACAGGATGTTCCAACACTATGGTTGGGACATAGGTACAAGTAAAAACTATCAATAGATAGGAAATTAAAGCAATATGTTATTTTTTATCTTCTCTAATCGCTTCAATTAAAACGTTTCTTCATTATTTGAATAGTTTAGAAGTTCATTTTACCATTTAATGGCAAATACATAAACACCTACTTAAACCAAAGTAGTAAAATGATTTAATATTCACCCATATGTTCAACTAATGTGAAAAAAATCATGATTTCAGCCTTTGAAAATTCTAAGGTTACCATGTATTTATTATATTACTGGGTCTTTTTTATAGGTGGGTCTGGAATAATCCTAATTCGTCTTCCCTCGCTGTCTTAAACACAAGTATAAAAACACACATCCTCTGATAATGTTAATTAAAGTGGCAAAACACATGGGAGCAAATGAGTGTCTGGAGTAGAGCTCATCAACTTAATCAATATACAGGCAAGAAAAATATTCCCCTCCTCTGAAGCATAAACAGACTTTTCATTGATGAACTCTCACTGTAGCCCCTAACTAAGGCAACGCACTACAATGATGTTTGCTAATAGTTTGCAACAGAAAGCCACACAGTTGCATGATACACAAATTGTACATTGTACAACTGTGCAACCACAGCAAAGAAATAAAATCACAGTTTTCTTTTAGAAAGCACTAAAATTAAATGGGGAACTAATGGAGAGAAATTCTTCTGCAACAAGATTTCAAAATGAGCACATGCATGTCTCATCATCAGAAATTCTTCTGCAACGAGATTTCAAAATGAGCTCATGAATGTCTTATCATCACAAATTATCCTGCAATGAGATTTCAATATGAGCTTATGTATGTCTCATCGTCAGAATTTCTCCTGCAATTAGATTTCAATATGAGCTCATACTGCCTCATCAATAAATTCTCCAATAAATTCATGTTAAGATATTGTTTGGTCTCAGTCATCTCCATTTAATTATTCCTAAGAAATGTTAGGAGAAACATCTAAGACAAAGTTGATATTTAAATTAAACATGACGGAGAACCCCATTACATCTCTTTAGCTATAAAAAGTGCTGTAATTGTTTATGCCCTTGTTTCACTGGCTGACACAAATCAAGAGTTCTCCAAACATGCTTAGCAGAGAAAGAATAGACAACTCTTACTAAACAGTTTAAACATGGACTCATTTGCATTCTGTATCACGGCAGAGACACTTTATTCATTTTGTATGAGCACACATCAAATCCTGAAAGTTTATAAATAATACTTAATGTTTTATTTCTTATACATTATTAACAACATTTAATTAAAAGCTGCAAATGCTTGCAGCTCTGAGGCACATCTGCTGACAGATGGGTCAGAAGTCAGGGCCGGATATATGGCGCATGTGTGTTGTTGCTGTGAGGTTCTGTCGAGAGGGCCATGTTGCTGTGGTAACAAGGCATCCATCAGGCCGCTACACCAGACTCCCAATAAAAGAAAACAATAATGATTGTAACTCTCATTTCCGCTCTGTAATAAAAACGAGAAAAAAAATTATTCTGTGCTTCAACTTGCATTAAAATGGAGGGTTTTGTTTTATTTTCATCTTTTCATCTCTGTGTTATTAAAAAAAGGCCCTGAGATCAGACAGACCGTTGTTTCTCGACCGTTCGAACTCTTTTCTGAGGACGCACATGGTTATGCTGCATGGTATGTCTAAACACAAACAAAGATTTCAGTACGAACATTTCCAGTGTGTATTGAACTGAGTGTTTTCTTTCACTATTTGTAAACAGGGCGTGTGTCTATTTGAATATTAAACGAGCTCAACCAATCATTATATAAATTGATATGACAGTCAGTTATTCTTATAGAAAGTGAAGCAACCATCTATTCTTATATTTGTATTGCAAACTTGATTTTAGAGAAAATTACTTCCATCATAGCTTATTTGGATTTAATGGCCCTCACTCCCTCAATGTGCAGTTACTTGTTTCCTCATTTTGGATGTCGTTGTATTTTCTTTCCTCTCTGCCCACCTCTTTTGTCTGTCATCCTCCGTACCTCATGAACACAGTCCCTCATCCTCCTCTATCTCTCTGGAGTCTCTCTAGGGCTATTTCATACTTTCCTCCACACTGACCTCTCTCCACTTTCCACAACATTCCACCCACTCATTCACCTAATTAAAACAGCGAGTGTTTGACAATCTGCGAGGGGCTTTGTAAGGTAATGAATGAGTAGGCTTTTTGCTCCAGTTGGGAGAATCTCACAAAAACATGTTCAGGTCACATTTCCCCTTCAAAATTCAATTGGATAAACAAAGAAAGTGTGTTTTGCATAAAAGAATCTATTTTTGTGGCCATTAAGATTTTTTTTGCATTGTGGCAATATTTACATGAAAATGGAGATGTTAAGTCATGACGTCCATTTGTAGACCAACCCGGAAGGCTAATTAGTCATGGAAATCCTTCAGAATTTCGAATGGGTTTTTGGAATTATAGTTGTTGGTTTGGGAGCAAAATAAGGGATGTGTTTATCATCCCTTTACAGTTCTGTTTTGCAAGAAATTACACACAGACATAGCACCTTACAAAGCACACAACAGTTTCACCATTGTTGTCTGACACACAACTGTGTGTAAATGGAACAACATGTTATGGTCTTGTGAAGTATTGATAGCACAGACCTTATTTTACTAATAAAAGCTATCCAAAAAACCTAGTAGTAATTTCCAGAGCCCATGGCTTGAAAAAGCATATTCACTTCTTGGTTTTAGGACTACAAACTAAACAGCTCGTTTAAAAAAAGTCAGGAGAAAAAGCATTACTGCAATGTATAGTAATGGGAATCCATATTACTCTCAATGGTGATGATGCTCCTTACTGATTCTCATTACATAAATTATTCCAATAATTTTATTAGGCATAAATTAAAAGCAACAAAACAACAAATACTACAATGTTGCAAAATACTTTACATTTTACTTAATATTTATGATATTGTTTTTTACATTACAGTATAATGAAATCTTTCTATTAGCAATTACATTAATGAGCAGATAATTAGAAGAATTGTAAGCATTTAATTGTTAGAAAAATAATAGTACAAAGCAAAATTTAAAACTGTTAAAACTGTTTGTTTTGTTTTTAAGGTGACAGGTTTCTTGAGATTTATCCAGTTTCCTCTTCTGTTATTTTGATGTGGCTGTGAGTGTACCTCTGCCATTGTGAATGGACTCTGTGAGTAGGTCAGTCAAGAACAGACAGGACCAGAGGGGAGGAAACAGAGCTCAGCAGAATCAGATAGAGAGCTCGACGGCCTGCAGGTCTTTCCAGTAATCATATCAACATGTTCATCCAGCCTGGCAACTGCAATAAGCAAGAGCTCCCTATGGAGCTGTATCAGCAGGAGCGTTCTGAACTCTGCTTGTCTCTGCTCAGAGACCCATCCTTTAAGATAAAGACACCACATACACACTGCAAAGGTTTGGTAGCGACAACCGCATTTAAATGTGAATCCTGCAAATTATAATTCTGTGTGCATTGAATACAGAAGTGTCAATACTTGTAATATACTTGTTGCAAGTGTCAATACTTGTAATAAGAGGTGAAGGTATAATCTGAGTGGGTGAGGACACATAAATATTTTAATGTGGCTTATGAATATTAATTAGGTAACATAACATTTGCCCTGTAATTGTAACAGATTTGCGAAAAAGCAAGTCGGTGCTAGCCCTATTAGCATTACCATTTACACGTTTGTTCATTCGATTGTTTGATTACCTGCTAATTTATCCGGTTGGTTGACTTTTGCGTATGTTGTTTTATGCAACCAGTAACAATATTTTTTTCTTGCACTGTGGTCACGCAAAATACAGCTCCTAAAATATGATTATTATTTAAAAATGACAACTCTGCACGTACACAACAGTACTAAGCACTCAGATTAGCAGTAACAAGTATATTTAGCTGCTTTGTATATGTGGCCAGTGAAATAAAGACCAAATGAATGGACAGTGCTACAATAAATAAAAAAATAAATAGGGCTCATCTAGCACAAGAAGTGAACACAGATGTCCTCAGATTTGTTATGTTTCTGTGGCACGAGTTTCTGAGTTGCAAGAGCACATCTACCACTTTTAATACTTCTTACACAGAAGCAAATAGACTGTAAAAGGGAGAACATCATGTCGACCCTGAGCATCACTTCTGCTTCCTCCTGCCATGACCTCATTCATTCTGTCCTTTAAATGCCTAAATTCCACTTGTCTCACTCACTTTCATGTCCGTGGCTGTTGGAGATGCTGCTTCAGAGCAGATTTAACTGTTTAAAGCCCACAGTAACAGGATCTGTGATGACTGGCTCCATGCGGAAGACCCTGAGGGGGGCCGCATACTACTGTTGCATGTTCAAAGCCCTCTCGGCAGCCCAGAAACAGCAGACGTGATGCCACGTTGAATCCCTTTATACGCTTTACACACCAATCGCATGTCATCTGCCTAAATAATCAAAGTAAGACCTCCCTGGAAACCGGCCAGAGCTGCCTTGCAGTTTGCGCCACGCCTGAACATGGTTACCTTGCATCATCCACTGGGATTGAATGAGATGAAAAGGCAGTAAAGCAGGTCCAACAATACAATCTCAGCAGGGCTGCATGGAGCAGCTGTGTAACGTTTGGGCTGAGAGTGAATGTTCACAGAGAAGATTCTAGACATAAAAAAACAATCAAAAAGAATCCTACCCGCATCTTTAAGACTTTAGGGTGAGCTCTTTTGATTTGGGCCAATAAGCAACCACCCAGAACACCCTAACAAAGAACATGCAACATCCTAGCAACCACCCAGATGCCTTAGCAACTGCTTAGCAATAGCCTGGAAAGCACCCACAACACTCCACATCATGGCAATGAGTAGGGGCAGTGAGGCACAGAGAAAATGTAAAATCATCTAGAGTGCTTGAATAAGCACACTGAAAATGCAGAAAAGAAAAACCAGGAATCAGAAACATGAGACAGGATTAATTAAATTACCTCAAATTCCTCAGGCGCTCTTTAAAGAGATATCAGGAAAAGGCTTTTTGCTCCATTTCACCAAAACAAAAGCTCTGACAGAAAATCCCAAGATATTATTTTTGTAACAATTATTTACAAAAGTGAATTTTACTTTTTACTACCACACAAAAATGCAAATAGCCATCAGGTCTTGAACACGACTCCTCCTAAAAGCAGCCATAAGGGACAGTTTTTACCTCAGAGTGCTTTTGTTAGAAATAGCTGTGCCTCTCAAATTTGTGTTTACCCTTTAACCTACTGATTTGTCTTTTCAAACACAATGCAGCCATTTCATTACATGGCAAGTGGAAACACCAATCACAGGAACCTCTCTTAATAAAGCCAATTCCTGCTGCGCCAAGTTGTAACTGCCACTCTGTGAAAATGAAGCCAGGAAAGAGAATAGAAAACTAGAAGAGAGAAAAAAATATCAGAGAAAAAGCATAAGTAGGTGTTGGATTCTCTTTGGTACTGTTAAAAGGCACACAAGGATTCTGCCTCAGATTCTAAAGGGTCATTAAAGCCCTTAATTTTAAGTTGAATCTAATGCCGTCCAAAAAGCAGGCCTGTGGGCCATGTTTCTTAGGGAATGATGTGAAAATTCTTTATTTAATTCTCAGACGTTTTTCTTTAAAGTACTAGATCTGTCCTGCTTTGCTCTTATCTTACTCTCCTTGCCTTCGTCCTCTGATAATTTTTCCCTACATCTGTCCTGTACAAATCGTTCCATCTCATGGCATTTCACAGCAGTTGATTCTTAACGTCCCAATTTCCTGCTTAGAATGTGCTCTCAGTCAGTCCCTGCCCACCCTATACCACTCTTGCATTCATATTGTTGCTTTTTTATATAAAAAAAAGCGAAATAAAAAAAACTACCCTCGTAAAACAAAAAACTACCCTCTGCATTTACAAATCTTCTGACGCTTCTTGCTTTAACATATATTTGAGGTTCGGCTGGCAATTTGTCTTTTAGACTGCACTATGGAACTTGAAAATGTTACAGTCAGTCAAGTAGCTTTACAGGAACATATCCTTCAAATCAAATATACATCTTATTATCTCATCCAGTCTCACCCAGTCCAATAACTGTAAATATTTCCCTTTGTACGTAAAAGCAAAAGTCACCAGCTTTGCATGGTAACAATTTTGCCCTTTTTTTGGAACCAAATGGAACCAACATTCCATTTACATTACATGTAAATAAGCAGCCATGACATTCTGTTACATTATTCATTTGTGTTCCATGAAAGAAAGTCAAACAGATTTGGAACATGAGAATAAGTAAATGATCACAGAATTTTCATTTCTGGACGAACTATCCCTTTAATAGCCGCGTCTGGCTTAGAATAGGGAATCAGAATAGGGCGACTCCCTTACGAATTCACGTCTTAGATATTAGAATAGATATTGGATATTAGAATGCAGATCTTGTTTCACTGGCAGGATTTATTTTTTAATTTCTCGACTACATCGTTCCCTCCACTGTCTCAGTAATTCCCGTGGGTATCTCAGCCAAAGAATCAGGCAAAGGCGTGAGGCGAGACCCAGAAATCTTGCGCTTACTATTTATGTCTTTCTGCTTGGAGATGACAGAAAAGCTTTAAACTGCAGAACTTTGGCAGATTGGGCATTGGGAGTCTGATCACGTTCAGGAGATTCTTTATCTCAGTGTGACACAACTGTCCCCAGTGCAGTGCTAAGAAGGAGAAGAGAGTATCTCTTCTCTTCCACTCTTGTGCCTCCTCTACTCATTCTCATAAAAGCAGGAGCTTTGGGAAACCCGAGATGTTTGCAATATAACAACGCAGACGTTAAAGACAGATGGAAGAATATACTTACAAAAAGTAAGACGTTTTGCCAGGTAGCCTAAAATATGCGCATCTAAATTAATTTAAGTAAAAAATATTATTTAATGAGACTGAATCAATCTGATTATGCTAGGTTATACCAAAATTTGTTTTTAAATGGATGGAATAGGTAAAAATAATTAATTTATGCATTTGGCAGATGCAATCCAAAGCAATTTACAGTGCATTCAAGATATACATTTGTTTTAATCAGTGGCTGTCCTCTCTGGGAATCGAACCCATGACCTTTTGCCCTGTTACACACACTGTTCTACCAATTAAGCTACAAAAACATAGGGACTGCTGCACTACCACTTTTAACAGTATACACTATAAACAATGTTTTGTGACCTAATTCTGCTTCATTTTGTAACATAAGTTAACATAAGTTAATAAGTAAATTCTTTCTAAACTAAGTAAATTCTTTCTGCAGTGTAGAAATGTGTTAACCTAAAAGATTAGCAATTGATTGGTCCAGATTGACTGACATTTCAGAAAAACAGCTACTAGTTAAAATCCCAGATTATTTAGTAAATTACCTCAAGCGCATTTTTAGGTTTCCACTGAAGTCAGGTTCCATTTACATTTCTTGCTAAAGAGCCTAATAAAAAATGCATTAACTATGTTTGTGATATTTACCAAGGCAGGTGGCTGATGATACAGTTTTAATGCTTAGATACATCATGTTTTATTAAAGCACACGAGGAGTAATGTGTATGAAATCACACAGCTACATGTATAACTTCAAGAAGTATCTAGAATGTAATTACATTCTTGAACATTTGTACTTACATATCTTAATAATTACAGATGTTCTTGTTAGTTTTACACATTACACATTAGAGTAAACATATTACTAAGTGACTTTCTAACAGACATTCCAACTTTCTGTGGGGCCTTATATTCATAATGTCTATTTTTTAATAATTAATAAATTATTTAATTATCCAAATTAATAGAAATTGTTCAATTGGTTACTAGGTCATTGTTACTGTGTGTTAAGGTATTATGGGTCATGTTTCTTTGCAGTTGCTAGGGTGTTGACAGATAATTGCTAAGTATTCTGTGTGGTTACATTAAGTCAATAGGCTAAAAAACATACCCCCCTCTCTTAAATATGACTCCAGTCCAGAGATGCTCTTTCACCATGAATTGCTACCATTCATTATGATTTTTCTACCTATTTTATTATATGATCGCTTAGTAAGTAATAGCATGTCCCTCCTTAATATGCCCCACGATCCATAACACAAACGTTGTGGGACATGCTATGCACTGTCAGTTTAATACCTAGGGTTAACAAACCACTAATAATCTCATCTCAGAAAGATAGCATATGTCGTACAATTTTTATGCTTGCTACACTGAAGATCAACCCCAGAGGCAAAGACTCAAATCCGCAACAAAAGAGGCAATAGCCAGCAGCCAGCAGCACAATCAGACATTGTGGCACACAGATGCTATCGTCCCTGCTTCTGTCTCTTTTTATCTTTCTCTCTCTCTCTGAATAGCGACTCAATTCAGGCCCCACACGCTCTTAAGCGGTTACTGTTGCTCAGAGACATGGTCTCTGCCCTTTGCTGCCTTCTCTTGTCGAGGTAGTTCAACCTGAACCACCACACGTCCTTGTTCCATTCAAGTTTGAAACTATAATATCTATCTTTAAGGTGACTTTGAAAGGCTGACCCATAACGTGCAGTAAAGCAAGACAGTGTGTCATGTTGAATTTTTGTAGTAAAAAATACTTTTTGTCAGCTTGGAAGGAACATTTTAGGACGTTCGGATTCCCAAGTGGGTTTGATTGTCAGATACACCTGTGTGGTTGAGGAAGGCTGTGTTATGAACTGTCACCCAGCATCAGACAAAAAGACCTAACCTGACTAATCTATCTGTCATAGTACAATATGTTCATTCACAAAACACAAAGAAAGGCAACTTTGTTCTAGCACTCATGCACATACACAAAAGGCAAGCGTAAGAAGCTGCTATGAAGTTTTCAGGGCTAAAATGACACTGCACTGCACTGAAAATAACAATATACTTGGATATATTTATCATGTCTAATGTGTGTTCTGTGAAAGAATGCCATTTACTGTTGCGTTGTCATGATGCCAAAGAACTAATAGATGGCTAGGTTGTCATGGAAACTAATGTTCACTTGGGGCATAAAGTGCTCCACTAAATTTGGACATAGTGGATCCTTTCTCAATTCAGTTCAAATGCTATTGATTACAGTGTTTTAAAGGCAGCACAGGATTGATATTCCTCAAGCATTTTAATACAAATTCTGCCAAAAATGCATCATATAATAGTTAGTCCAAAAATAAAAATTCTGTCATTATTAACCGTGTGTTGTTCCGAACCCATATGCTGAACACAGTGAAAAAAACATTTCTTTAACAAACAAACTCCATTTAAACTTTGCCCGAATAACACTGTTTATATATTCAACATTCAAACTGCAACCAACTGTGATGAGGTCATTGCAATATTTGCATATTGACTTGACTGCCCTTTAAATATTTTTAAAAATTTGCATATATTTAACCATTTATAGCTGCCTTTCATGGCACTGTGACTGTGTCTGGATACATACTTGGCTGTCAGAAAACAAGACTGTTGTTGTCATGACGACAGCAATGCAGCTGTGATGTGACATTTCATTTACACAGAACCAAAGTCCCAAACTTTACACAGAATAAAAGGCCGACCAAAAATGAAAGTAAATACAAATCTTATTTAAAATGCTTTCTCATTTAAATAATAAGGAACAGTCAAGACAAACACCCAATATCAGAACATTATATCAGTCTAACAAATATTAAATGGACAGATACATAGATGGTTAACAGAGCTTGGCCTAAAAGAGTAATGTGATGGGTTACAATTACAGATTAAATGTTATGTCAGTTGAAGTAGGATATCCACTTCTACTGTGGATCATTACTGTGCCCCATCATAAAAAGATGGTTAGGTGCAGATATAAGAGCAAAAATATACGAAAGCAGCCAACCATTTTTCTATAACAGCAGATGATATATAGATGGTATATTGTTTCAAAAACATACACATTATGCTAGCAGACATTATTTAAAACCGTTTATATGCTTTTTTATCCATATAAAATAATGCACACACTCCATCACTGCATACCAAACATTACTGCACAATTTAAAGTAAACGCTCCACATCTTGTACCTCCACACTACATAAACTGTGTGTTTATTGGGATTGTGTGGGTTTATTGTTGCCTTGGGAGTAACTTGCCAAGTCACCTTTCATCTAAGTGGAAACTTACATGGCAGATAAAGTCAGATTATGATTGTAGTAAATTCTGATCCTGATATAGTAAACAGTACACCAAAGCAGTGTTGTCAATGGGCCCCATGCATTCTAGCAGCAGCCCTTCACCAGGATATGTGTATGTCTAGAAATATCTAGTGCTTCCAATGTATCACAAAACACTCTCTGGTTAGCACATGCAGATCTTATCCTACAATTGTCTTTCCCTTAATTCCACAGTACCTCATGGGCGCTGCATAGTTTGAGGTGGACTTTGGGATCCAGCCCCCCCGGCTGTATAACTCAGGCAGCAGTCATGGGGAGAAGGGCTACATCCCGCCAACCCAAGTCAAATGCTTCACTTTACAAAATGGCTCTGCCAGCTGTCCGAACTGACATTGTGACAGTAATTAGCCAGCGGGGGGTTTGAACTGGCAGGGAGGCAGTTAGCCTGTCTGACTGCAAATGGAGGCGGTCCTGTCACACATCTGAAACCCCTGAGGAGACCTGCAGGTGGAACTTCCTTGGCCTGAATACACCGGTCATACCGATGTCCTGATAATGGGTAGACAGGGTGGTGGGAGGAAGGGAAGGGTGTTTGGATCCCAGAAAACCCATTTCAGTTTTTATGAAACGGAAAATGAGATAAAGGGCATGTGTCTTTGCCTGCAGCAAAGCCTGGACTTATTTTGTGTGCCATGATCAGATGAGTGGGAAAGGTCACTTGAAGTTATAATGAAATCAAAATGGACCCTATTTATTTTCTCTGTATATTTTCCTGGTCTTATTGTGCATGCTACTCCAAAGAAAAAAAATGCAATTCATTAAAATGTCAAATTTCTTTGCCTCGGAAATGGCTTTCATTTTCAACATACGTTACCAATCCCTCTGACTTTTTAACCCCTCCCCTACAATGATATGCCTTCATTCTGGTATTTAATGCCAACTTTTAAAAACTGAATCTATCTGGATAAAATCAGGTCCAATCCTGCAGTTTTTCTGAAAACTGAATTTTTTAAAAAAAATTCAATTTTATCGAAAATGCGGTTTTACTCAAGGAAACGCCCAATTACAGACACAGAGCCAATAGCATTTATTTACATGAGATTTATAAGAATTATTGCCATGGCATCTTTAAGGAGTGTATTACTTTGTACTAGAGTTATTTTCCACATGACTGTAAATCACTCAGACAACTTAACATTAATTTATATGGGTTCACTGGCCACATAAAATGGCACATAAAATCAGTGTAACATTTTAAGGCACAGATAGGCCTACATAGTCTATAAATTATGGATTTTACATAACACAAATATGTATGTTTAATACAATCATATGTGTTATCTATACATCAGTCACTATACATCAGTCTCACTGTAATAACACACCAGTCAAAATGACACCAGTTTAGGTGACTGCTAAAGTGAGTCACCTAAAACAGTGAATAACAACATTGTGGACAGAAATAATCCTTACCTTTGATTTCATTTCATAAAACCCAAGAACTGTATTTAACAAACATCAACCAATTGGATAAAGGAAAACCCCAAAAAAGGATTTATAAGCAGTTAATAGAGGGGAGCATGAGATAGCCATGGCACAAATGCTTGATTTTATCCCAAAGGTTGAACTGTGTTCTAGTGTACTTTTCATAAATGTCGGGTCAGAGTTGGATGTCACGTGTTTTAAATATCATAATTTTGTTATGGATTAATTTTAATATTTGTTGGCCAAAACAATGGTTTGATGTTGTAGTATGTTGCCTTGTTATTTTTGCTCTTTGATGAATGGTTTTGAGCTTCATAATTGTTTTACAGTTTAAATGTTACAAAATACCATATAAAGGGCTATTCAATTCCCTTAATGGAAGGCACCCATGCTCTATCCCTGCAGAGTTTGGTTCCATTTCTGCTCTTACATGCCTGAATAGTTAATAGTTCTGCCTTATCATATATTATTTAACGGCAGGTTCCCATTGTTGCAACTTACCGCATTGTGTGACCACATATTACATATTAAATACTCCATATATATATATATATAT
>JAZGTJ010004979.1:0-28915 GCA_036877575.1 Botia almorhae
GACAGTCATTGGGTAAACATACTTTCTTGCTCAAACCCAGTATTGTATTTAATCTGGGGAAAGGATAATGCGTGTTTTGCAGACATTCACCACCAAAGGATGATTAATTGGTTGTAAAGTGGGTCCTGATAATGTGTCATAAGCTTTGTGGTTGGTCAGCTTTTCAGAAGTTAAGCTTGGTAATTGGGCGCTCCCTGCCGGTGTCTGACGTCTGACTGTTCATGCGCTTGCGGTTGCGCTTCATCTTTGACAGATCTTTATCGAAAACCTCTCCTGAACGTAAAGCAGACACCAGGTCGTCAAACTCTCCCCCATCATCCTCTCCATTCTTTTTGGCTTTCCGGGCATTTCTCTCTTTCTCTCTTTGTTCCTTGAGCTAAAAGACCATCAGAGAGAACATCAGATTTACCTCAGAATGAGGTTTCAGGATACAGGTGGAGAGAAAGTTGAAGAGATTTATAGTTAAACAGTAGATAAAGCTGGACAATATATAGAATATTTAAAGTAATCATGGTATTACATTCAGAAAGAAGTGATTTTAGAGCATACACAATTATCAAAATTGATAATTGATAGCATATATCATGCCTCTAAAAAATATTTTTTTAGCTTTATTACCCAGCTTCTAATTTTTAGAACACTATTGACGTCCTGCTTAAATTCAAACATATATGTGAAAGATTAGCAGACCTGAGCCTCCATACGTGCCCTTCGCTCCTCCTCCTCTTTGCGACGGCGCATGTTCTCGTTCTCTTGGCGGGCCTCTGCAAAGGACTGTAAGAACTGGTCAAATATCCCGAAGAACTCGTCAGGCTGCATCTTATCAGCATCTTCACCAAAGTGCTTGACTGCCTTTAAGAACTAGAGAACACAAACCCTGGTGATTTGAGGGGCATGACATGCTGTGTTGCATAATGACACTGTCTGAATCACCCACAAATGGGCACACCTCTTCTTCATAGAGATCTTTGTTTTAATTAGAAGCTTATTTATCTGATAACCTTTGGATGTAAACACCTGATTATTTCTAGATTATTGTAAAATTGATGCAGTGTCATCTATTCAGTCATCGTTCTATTCATCATCATATGCAAAAAAGTAGGAGTTATGGGATCTGGCTTTTCAAATATGCCATATCGCTTTGAATAGTGAGTGAAAGAGTGAAGTGAAAGTGATGTGCTGGCCAAGTATGGTGATTCATACTTAGAATTTGCATTTTACCCATCCAATTAGTGCACACCTACTAAAGTATTGTGTTATATACACACACTGCAAACCATTGCACACACCCAGAGCAGTGGGCAGCCATTCACTGCGGCACCCAGAGGGGTATCTTACCCCAAAGGGAATCTTGCTCAAGGGCACCTCAGTTATTTCCTGCCAACATTGGGAATCGAACCTTCTGGTTACAAGTCTAATTTAAGAAATTAGAATTATATAAACAATTATATTTACAGTTAGCCATGCTACTGTACGTCTTATAAATTTGCATTGTTATTATGTATTTCATGTATTTTACAATGTTCCTTTTTTATCTTTTCTTTTTCCTTATTTCTGTACTCAAATAATGTTTCTAAAACTTTTTCTGTAAAGCTGCTTTGCAACCATGCAAAATTGAGAATACACACTTGATTTGAAGACTTGAATTAAACAAGCAGTAAGTGTTTTAGTAGCAAATTCAGGTTTTTACTTGTCCTGTCAACACTACTGGCCCCACCATAATATTTTTAATATTTCATTTTTTAAATTTCATTTTGTGTTACTTATTTAAATTTTTTCAACCTATTCTGACAGATGCATTAAGCCATTTTTGCAACTAGTTATCTAGACACATTTAAGCAAACACAATTTGCAACACCCTTGATTTCTTACAAATATCCAAACAGATAAAGTGACAACAAACAGTTTCATTAACACTGGGCCTTTCCTTTTGTTGAACCCTTCGAAGCAAAAGTTTTATCTAACAGTTTATTTTTGTATTAATGCACAGCAAAGAGAGATTAAAAACAAAGTACAGTTAAATTGTCAGAAAGTAGCCTAACAAGCTTTAGGGGTCTAGTGAACTTCCAGTAAATTGACTGTATAAAACATACTGTTGGTAGTTATCTGAGAACTGGTAGCCAAGCATAAAGTGGTTCTCCAGTGACTAATTACAGCTTAAACACAGGGGACGGGAGTCTTGCCATAGCACTGTGGCTGCCTCGTGCCGCCTCACCACAGGGGAGGAGGCCTAGCCTTCCCACAGTGCCTTTGATGTGCCTTTATCACTGCCATATGAAACGGCTCCTTTGTGGTGCTGCATGTGCCTGAGCCAAGGGGCATGTTTTTCCTTTCCCCTGCCTTTTTATCTCTTCTTATCTGTCTATGACTATAGAACAGACTATAGAACTAAGTACACCCTTAGACTAAAGGTCTAAGTTAGGTTGGAGCTAAAGCCTTTCTGTTATGAACTGCTATGGACTCCAAGAGTAGTGAAGCTACCTTGTCATATTTGTACTGGAAAACTAGTCAAACTAGTACAATATTGTAAACTTTGACACTTCGACACAAAAACGGTTTCCCTTTACAGGACACAAAAACTGTCTCTGCACAGGACCCTCAAAAGCAATAAGTTTTATGTCCTGTTCTACTTCTGCATCCTGTGGGGCCCTCAGGGGCCAGTGAAAGTTCCAGGGTTACTACATAGGAAGTGTTCACAGTGAGAGTTTAAAGGTCAACTCATGCATGCAGCAGGGGACAGATGGTAACTGAAACCTGTTTCCACAGCTGTTCTTTTAAGAAAGCTAAGCAAGCACCAGGATGCACACCTTAAAGATACACATACAAACAAATACAATCCTCCATGCACATCCTTACCAGTTCTTTGGCCTCACTGAGGGAGTCTTCTACATCAGAGAAACTGAAACTGGCCACTGTAATGAACTGGCTGACCACAGACACAAACTTGTCTCCATACTCCTGAGGACACTTTTTCTGATATTCTAACTCCTGCACAAAAGAGCCATTTTAAAAATCATAAGATAGTCATGAGATATAATTATAAGATGAAAATGTTCTTAAAGAGGAACTTACACTTTCTACATTCTTTAAGCCACTACGAAGATTATTGATCTCCTTTTGCAATTCAGTCATGCTGAAAAGACGAGATCACAATAATTTTATATGTAATCATCCCATAAACCTTTTTCTTGTTATTTTCACAGTTCTTTAAAAAAACAGAAAAACAAAGAAAAGACTTAGGAAGGTACACCTTTTAGAACATGTACAAATAAAGATAATTGTAGATGTTTAACTGCTATTTGAAGCATTTGGTTCGCTAAATGAGGGCTTAATGAACAATTTTTTTTGAAAACCTGAAATTAGATCAAAATGGACATTTTTCCCTTATTTTGTCGGTAGCTTATAATTAGCCTATGTGTATTCCGACTCATCTTGCCAGGTCACATATGTTGACACAACTGTATTTTTGTCTACAAAATTAATTTCAAACATTTAGCAAACCGCTTCAGATTGAAAGATTTTTAAGATCATTAGAAACATTTAACTCAAGTGTTTCTAAACTTTTAACTTGTGCTGTATATAGCAGTCTCTCGTCTTAACTTTAACCGCTGGTGATAGGGCTAAAGTGAGTAAATAGATAAAGATACTGCAAATAATATGTATGAATAGGTCTGTTTAGAGCTGTGCTATTCTTAGCTGGAGAAATGACTGCAGTGTGACTGATAGTTGGCTGCCTTCAATCAGTGTCCCCTTTATTCCACTGTTCCAACAAGTAGACTATTGTAACAGTCTGAACCATCAAAACAGAGGCACACTTATGTGGTTATGGATAAATGTTAATTTTATAAAAATTGCACTTACTAATTGGTCATTCTTACCTATCATTTGTGACCCTTAAACACATTATTTTTGTTATGTCTGAATTAATGTGACTAATACAAAGACACTGACTGTGGTGGCCGCTGCAGGCAGCGTTCTTTCTTTTTTTCTACCCCCTTAAATAGGATAATGTGCAAAATTTGTCTTCGGAATTCACTTGTGTGTCACAGTTTTTTGATGGGATTGAAAACAATTCAGCATTTAAAGAGGCTTTTGTGGTTATGTACACTGGAGCCACTCTATTGAATTTTAGACAAGCAGTTTTATGACAATCTCAAGTCAATCTCAAAAAACTTTAAATTACTTGGAAGTTCTATTACTTTTTAATGACTAAGCCTGAGAGTGTTGCAAGTGTATTTACTTACATTTGGACCGTATTCATTGGCATACCAAGGACAGAACATTAGAGGTCATCAGATGGGACTGTGTTTACACTCCCTGCTATGGTGGCCATACATCTGTTTCACTTATATATCTCAGCACCTTGGGCCAAAGGAGCCAAGGCCCCATTTCCTGCTAGTGTAATTTAGAGTTTTACTATGTATATATGGATAACCAAGGCCTGCATGAGCCACAGAGTGGATTTAATCCCAGTGGTGGGAGGGGAGAGACCGCAAAAATTATTTCCAAAATCCATTTAGCACAAGTAGACCCTAAAGGGCTGTAAATAAGCTGACAAAAGAATTGCATGCTAGCCACTCTTAAGCTATACCTACTTGACTTTTGCAGCTTCCGGCACATTCTGCAGCTCCTCCTGGAAGAGTAGGACTCTAGAGTACTTCTTTTCCAGAATGGTGATTAAGTAGTGTAGGAGAGTGATATTCCTGCAATAAGACACAAACTTGCTACAAGAAAAAAGTATAAATATAGCTGCAAGCAGCAATCAAAGGGCCAAGCAGTAAGAAAGCACAAGTCAAGCAAACATGGCTGGCCTTTAGAACAACTGCAACAATGAGCAATTAAAGTCATATTAAGATCATTTTTGATAACCAAATTGATGTTGTGTGGCAAGCGTAAGGTGACAATGAGTTAAAACTTGGGTGTCAGTATGCCAATGCATTACACAGATACAGCCTCTAGTAGTTTTGGTGTTATGCTATTAATTCGTTGATGTGGTATACAAAAACGGTTTAGTCTATTGACACAAAATCCATAACTTTTTGCCAGCATGGTCTGAAGACGATACAATTCAATTTTGGTGCAAATCAGACAAATGTTAGAGGAGTTTAAAAAAGTAGGTTTTTAAAGAAAATCAATATGGCAGAGAGGAAGTTCGCCCGACTTCATGCAAATCGGACAAACGCCCTAGGAGGAGTTTGAAAAAGTTTTTTTTTGTTATTTGCATATATAGTATTTGTTTGTAGCCCTTACGGTTCAAAAGTTATTACCACAAATGTAAGTAAAACTTTGGACAGTTGGTGGCACTCGAGGGATTGAGTTAGGGATGCCAAAATTGGTGTGGTTAATGGTCCTTCTGTCCTCTATCATTGTACCAATAGACTCAAGAGCAGAAGAAGAAGAAGAAGAAAAACAGCAACGAATACAATAGGTGCCATCGCACCTTTCGGTGCTTGGCCCCTACATATCACCAGAGACATCGAATATCCAAAACTATACAGAAGTACAGACTATGAGCTTGCTAGCTAGCAGACAGACAGATGGATCTCTCACTTGTCAATGCTGGACTTGGTGTCTGCAATCTTATTGAGTGAGGAGATTTTAAAGCCATATGCATTGCCTCTTTGTCCTTTGTTCATGTAATTGCCAAATGCCAATACTACTTCCAGCAACTGCTTGAGATTCCTGCTGTGTAAAACCTCCTTTGAGGCCTTGGTCAGTGCTGCAAAGTAAAATACAAATTGCCACATAAGGCCAAACAAATCAAAACTTATCTTTATGCACTTGAACAACATTTACTCTTATCAGTATATATTGTTTGAAAGAGTCAAATAAGCAGTAGCATATTATTTGCAAGTACCTTCAACTTTAGGTTTTATCTCCGCAATCCTCTCAGCAAACTTTTTCTTGAAGTACAGAGATTGTAACCTTTGTTGGTAATGGCTTATTCTGTGAGGAAGTCAAAGAATAAAGAACATTGTATTAAATGACTGTCCTTTATATCATCCATAATAGATTTTGAACTGTAGACTTTTATTAACCCATCTATGAAAAGATAATGAACACGAATGGGATCTTCATGCATTGTATACCAGAACATGAGTGAAGTGGAGTGGTGTAAAGCTTTGCCCTAAGTGTGTGCGCTTCTCTTGCCCAAGAGAAATGCTTCACTCACATATACCGGTAAAACACAGTTCGCTCAAATCCTGCGCCAACATGAAATTTCTCAATTATAGCACTAGATAACAGTTATTTTATTTGTGAGTTACATTTTGTTACAGTCTGTGCATTTTAGTAATCCTATATAATCTAAGTGTACTTAAATTAGATGCATTAAAGAATGTCTAACCCCTTGGTAATCTTGTATAAAAGGTATTACATTTGACTTAGTTTTCATTTGTTTACATCACATTAACGGTTGCTCCAGATGAAATATCATCGCTCCATTCACTGCTACACTCTGTTTATATGCTCTGTTGTATACACATTGATGGTTCCGTTAACAAAGCCTAAACTAGTGAACTGAACTCTTTTGTGCTGCGTTCAGCACCCTTGTGCTAGGGACAATCACCTTGGATAATGGACATGCCAATCGATACTTGGAAAGATTTTGCTTCCATCTTCTAAACTCAAAACACATCAACCACAGTGGAGTGAAATAAATTTGCTATGGCCTCATAAACTAGCGGAAGCAAAACAAGAAAGCCAAAACACCTGTGCTTTGTTTGTTGTTTGGCCCTGCTACAGTAGATAGCATAAGGTTGCTGTATAGCTACGATGAGACTGGTACTTTAGTTACAGCAAACAGTGTTGCTGAATAAGATCTTCAGCTAGATCAGACTAGATCAGTGAAAGAAGACGATGGGTCTTATGGGTTGTGTGGAACACCTTTGTTTATGAATAATGTTATGGTCTTAAGCAACTTATAGGCTTTGGTCAGACAGGCAGCCAAAAGTGATATGTTGATGTATTCAACGTACACAATGTGAAATAACAACCATCTGAATAGTCTTTTCAAGTGAAATTACTACATTTCAAGTACCACGTATTGAATAAACAAGTTTGCATTGAACAACGTGTAAGCAGTACAGTAATGGTTGCATTTGCAAAATCCAATTTCAGATAATTCAGAGAAAAAATCTGATAAGAAAATCTAATTTAGTCTGTGTGCAATGTGAACAAAGTCTTAGTGGAAATGCACAATACAGTCCTCAGAGAGTTTCAGCTTGCGCAAATATCAAATTTAATAAAAACAAAGTGCCCTTTCAATATTTCTCTTGAAATAACTCACATAGTATTGTCTAACTTAGTTATGCCATTACATTTATCTAATTAAAGTTCCTCATGGTGAAAGTAGATAAACAAATAGACAAACAAAAGAACCAAGTCCAATGTTACCAGTCACAATGACAGAACTTATTTTGTTAATTAAGAGGAGTATTTTTTAGGAGTATAGGAGTATAGTTTTGTTTATTCTAGGAGTCTATTAACAGTCTTTAAATAATCCTCTACCTGCTCATTTCATAGAGGAAGCGGTCTGCCTTTGCCATGCGATCCAGCTCATGTTTATGCTCCTCCAGTATGTCCACATCACTTTTTTCTGGGACAAACTTCAGCATCTAGTGTAGTCATGAAAACACATTCACTCAGTACTATGAAAATAATGTTCAATCAGTCTTGTAGGACATAAACCTGATTGTTCTGTTTTACATCTAATGTGAATGACTCCTAATGGAAGTATGATGAACAGCAGGCATCTGTTATGGGTAGAACAGGCATTAGGGTGTCAATTATTACAATATTAACAAAATAAAGTAGTGATTCCAGAATGCTTTGCTACTTCTGCCCTGCGCTGCATACCATTGATCCCTGGGCACTCACCTGCTCCAGCATGTCCTTAGGCAGATCTTCCTGTTCATCCATAGTCAGAATAGCTCTCTTTATTTCCTCATTGGAAAGTTTCAATCTGAAACAAGCACAGGATATACAGATCAGGACACAAAAATTCATCTAAAAAATGACATCAGTAACTGATCATCTAAATCAGCCCAGAACCCATGAACTCTAATTGGGGGAAAAGAAAATGTGGTTTTAATGAGATGCAAAATTACATTAGCTTTTTCTTTGGCATACAGTTAAAATAAACTGGCACATATTATTTAGAAGAGGTATTAATTATGAGGCCCTATGTTGGATGACTCATTAGTTAGCACAGCATGATGTGATCACTGGTCAAAATAGCTCAGAGGAAAATCTGCTAGTGCAGCCCACCCTCCTAGATTACCTATTAATTATATAGTAAAGCATCTGATCCAAGGA
Organism: Botia almorhae; assembly: GCA_036877575.1. Taxonomy (NCBI): domain Eukaryota; kingdom Metazoa; phylum Chordata; class Actinopteri; order Cypriniformes; family Botiidae; genus Botia; species Botia almorhae. The sequence goes on from JAZGTJ010004979.1 coordinate 8,317, forward strand.
TAGTTTGCGTATATGGACTTAAGGCCAAAATAGACAGGCCTGAGATCAGTCCTGAAGAGCACCCTTCATTCTTCTGCTAGGATCATGAAACATGGCCAGAGCACCTCCCATATTACAGTCTACATGTTTGTGCCAAGCTCTTCCAATTTCTAACATTCCGTTATTGAAGTATTTATAACAAAGTTTACATTTTTACATAATGAAATGAAATAGAATGAAATAATACTGCCAGCTCCAGTTCATTTAAAGGCAAGAAAATGTCATTATTAAAAGGGATTATCAGGTCTCCCTTGGTTTATTATTAAGCAGCAAATATAAAGGTAGAGGGGGATCTTGTGGAATTTTTAATAGAATTTCTATTTCTAATGGTATGGACACAGACACTTAGAATAGTGAAGTGCCAAAAATCCTTTCTGACTATTCCTGTTTATCAGCTTAGTGTATTCCATTTCCTCCTCTGATTGAGATCTGTCAACACTGTTGATTAATATGACCAGAGCTCTAATTAACAAGAGCTGGAACATATGTTATTCCTTAATCTCAGCCCCTCTAGTTAGACAACCATCTCTCACCATCTGCTGCCTTACAGCCCAGTTCTATATTCATCATTTCAAAACCAACACTAATGAGACTACAGGCTCCGACTCCAGAAGCAAAACTATTTTAATCCCTGTGAATCATAGTTTGGGTGGTCCACGGGTGGCTGTACAACAGATTATAACCTACTCTTTGCTTGTGGAGACTCCTAAGAGATCATTCAGTCAGAATGACAGTGTAACATAACCACAAGATGTGGTCTACAGATGGTGCTGAAGTCAGCTGTTAATGTGTGTTAGTCAAGATTGAAGAGGCTCTTGATGTTAGTTTACAAACTACCCTTAATAAAATGCTGCAAACTTCTATTATATGATATACGTTTTTTTGGGAACATTCATTTTATATAATATCTAGAATTAACTGTCAAAGTACAACTATTTTCCAAGTTTGATGTAAATTACTTAATGCATGCAGAAGATATGAGACACTTCCTGTTCCATTTTATTGCATCTTCAATAGCTCTTATTTTTTTCTGACAAGACTGAAGTGACACACTGTACACTTCCTTCTGCCAGTTAGTGGTACTATGACTTTGACTCATAATAGCCACAAGACCAAACATACAGCTTAAGTTTCCACTAAATCACTCGATGCATGCAGAAAATGTCATTGCCTTGCCATGACAACATTGAGATATCAAGAACCCCATTGAAATTTAGCACCTTTTATGTCTTTGCATAATATCTGCCAAATTTGGTGACAATCCCATAAACCGCCTAGAAGTATTTACAAAATTTGGAGGATCACCTAAACTAACCTAAAATAAGAATCAGATCCTCAGGAAATTATCCATGAGAAGGACATTGCCGATGATAAGACACTAGTATAAAAAAAGTACTGAGTTCAGCATGAAGAACTCAGCTGTTCAATTTCAATGTATACTTACAGTTTAATCACATCTATAAAAAGCCATAACAAGTGGAAATAAATTCTAAAACGGAAACATTCTAAATTCATAAAACTAATGTATTTGTGCACTCCAAAGTTATTCCTAGAGATTATTCCTTCTAGATTTTTAAACTGCCATGCTAATAAAAAAAAAATACAATAATCAGTCTGTGGTGCTTTCCCTGTATGTTGCCTGGATTTAATACATTATGTAATCAGGAAACTGTCACTAAAATGGACCAATTTTAGTGACAACCAATAGACATGGTTCCTGTTAAGTTTCAGATGCCCATACTGCATTGATTTACTGGGAATTAAGGATACCACCTTGTACAAATAAAGAAAGGGAAGGGAATGTTTTACAGAGACTCTTAAAGAGTCTCTTAACTTAGACTCTTAAATGATATGGTGGCCAAGGTACAAGACGCATAACATCCCGGGTTTTACTTAGGATATGACACCAAATCGGGAGGCCAATTAGTGGCACACACATGCTAGCCAGAGAGAAACTTACAACCCAGAGCAGACATACAGAACTCACCGTGAGAGAAGAATGTTGCAGTTCTGTGCACGTCGCCCATCAATGACAGAAAGTTCTTTGACTTTCTTGGAGCTCAGGAGATCATCCTCAGTTTCTTTCTGCAGTTAAATGAAGACACATTTTACTCAACGAGGAATGTTAAAAGGTCTAAAATGCCAGATGATGACATTAAAGCAAGTAATAAAAGTATACAGTAATAATTAAATATGTAGACCATTTGGCAGTAGATGTCACAGATACATCACTACATTCTGCTGGCAGAAAAACAAGTGGAGGAAAGCGTTCGTAAGGAGAAAATGTCTTGTGCCTATGGATGTCATAATTAGTATGCAAAAACATGGTCTTCATTTCTTATAGAATACTGTGACTGAAGACACCATTTGAAGATAAACACAAATGTTTATGTTTGCAAGCCATTAAAAAGAATTGACATTTTATACAACACCAGTAATAAAATGAGTTCTGCATTGACATTTTACAATTTATTTTATATTCTAACATTATCTCTTTTATAAATATATACTATACTTTATTATACTTGCATTTATTAAAATACTTTGTGTCTGGTCTCATTATTACACTAATCTAATAACCTAGTGCTCTTTGAATATTGTTTTACTGTAGTTAATACAAGTCCATTACATTTGAATTAAATGATGTAAAGAGTGCTCATTTGAACAGTAAGAATAAAAGTTTGGATTAAAGTTCACGCAGATGTGTTGAAAAGCGTTTTCTTTTATATTCAGTTTGTGGGTACAGAAAATGATGAAACATTTTAATGTAATGTGTTGTAGACAATATGTAAAATTAAAGATTATTATTTCATCTTAATTTGATTGTGTCATGTTGACGTAATGTATATACATCATAAGAGGCGGGTCATTTGACTGGACGGCAAAAATGTCGGGAGACGTGGGGTGGCGCAAACATGGCAGCTGTGGCCTACTGGTTAGTGTGTTGTGCTTGTAATCAGAAGGTTGCTGGTTTGATTCCAGCACTGGCAGGTAGTAAATAAAGTATCCTTGAGCAGGCAACCTAACCCCCAATTGCTCCCTGGGTGCAGCAGTGCTGCCCACTGCTCTGGGTATGTGTGTGTTTGCTCAGTTCCTGTAGCTTAGTTGGTAGAGCATTGTGCTAACAACGCAAAGGTTGTGGGTTCGAGTCCCAGGGAGCACATGCACTGACAAAATATATAGCTTGAATGAAGTTGCTTTGGATAAAAGTGTCCTCACCAGTGATGGGTTAAATGCAAAGGTCACATTTCGGGTATGGGTTACCATATTTGACAAATGTCATTTTCACTTCATTTTTACTGACCTCTTCATTTACCCCTTAATTAAAGTGACTTTGTTTTGTATTAGTTTGACCTTGATTTACATCAAAGTATCAGTCAACTTATGGCGGGGTGCAATAAAAGAAAGCACATTTAAAAAGAACATTAAATGGTGGAATCAGAGTGCATGAATTAAACCACCGCTAAGCAAGCTTTCGAGGCCGCAATGAAAAGCTGATACATACAGAAATCAATGTTTCAGCTTTTACTAGTTACACTATACTGTTGTAAACATTACTGTTTACAAACAACAAAATTGTCTATAAATTCTGTTTATTCTAGAAGCTAAATATTAATAAATTAATTTTTTGTTTTTTGAAAAGTTCATACGCTTTATCAGTCAAAGGTTTGGACATACTTGAGTGTCTTTTTCTCATGATCTTAATATCCTTTTGATCTAAATGCTTATAAAATGTGGCCATGTTGAGCTGTGACCTGCAGCATCATGGGACAGTTTGCAGCCGAGTGCAAAGCATCAGGTATGAAGCTTAGTATCTCCAGATTTGAGGTTATGGTTCTCAGCTGGGAAAGGGTGAATTGTCCCATTCAAACAGGGATTGAGTTGGTGCCCCAAGTGGAGAAGTTCAAGTATCTCCTGTTCAAGAAGTTCAAGGTGCCTCGTGCACAGCTCCCTGGGGATGTTTTATAGGCATGTCCAAGTGGGAAGAGACCTGGGGCAGACCTGGGACACGCTGGAGAGATTACATCTCACAGCTGTGCTGGGAACACCTTGGAATCCCCCAGGCGGAGCTGAATGAAGTAGCTAGAGAAAAAGATGTGTGGGTTTCCCTGCTTAGCATGTTGCCTCCGTGACCAGGATAAGTGGAGGAGGATGGAAGAAGTCAGTGTCTTCTAACCTTTGACTGGTAATCTATCTTTATCATAAATTACATTACATTTCTTCAAAACAAAAGGGGAATCGATTTGCTACATTTACTGTGTGATCTGTCTGAATACGATATAAATGATACACAGAAAGATTAAGCGAGGGTTAGAGATAGACAAAACACTATTAGATATTTCAACCACACTCACCTGTTTGCTGTTATTGGCCATAAAGAAGTCCTACAATTCAGGCAAGAAGCAAGGAAGACGCAGCACATGTTAGAGACAGCAGTTTGATAAAGTCAGCCAAAACAAACTCAAACAGGCATGTGCACATGATGACATTACTTGGGTGGTAAATGGTGAGCATGAGGGTGCAAGGAAGCAAAGATTTAGTGCAGTGCAGTTTAAGTGTATGTGTATACTAAAATATGCATGCTAGGACCTGCTAACGTCTAAACTATTGCAATTACCTCTCTAATTCCATGTTAGTCTAACAAACTGAAGTTGAAATTTCCAGCTTAAGTAAGAAAGTATATCTCATATCCAACCTTTTCATCTAGCAAAATATATGATGATACGGATTTCAATGTATAAAGCATGCTTACAAGACCTTTAGTAAGATATTTTAAAACAAGCTACAGTATGTAATGCAACACTTTAAATTCTGATTATAAAGACACAGCCAAAGAAGCATCTCAAGATGTATTTAATTTCTTTCCTAATTTGACTATAAAGGCATAAAGGATTTTAGTGTAAAGGCCTTATAATGTGACCAAATTTGTGGTTTATCAACGCACACATTTTTGCCAGTGTTTGCCAATGTCTGCATTTCATAGAAAACAGTTCTGTAATGTCTACTGATGTTCATATAATTTACAAGTGATTAAAACCACATACTCACATGTGTAACCTGAGACAGGGAACAAGACGCTGCATCTAGCTTGACTTTATGAGGAACGTGCTTCAGGCGTGCCCGAGTCTGAACAAGTGTAAAATCATGCCTACTAAAAGGCAGGTCACAAGTCACAGGCCTCATAAGCCAGGGTAATAGTATCTGTGATCCAATGAGATAAGCACTGTTTTGTGACTGGCTAACCTTAGTTGCAACCACTAAAACAGAGCTGCGAGGTCTTACCCCACTGGCTTAAACGGTGGGCATAGATCCTGAAAGCTCTAACTGGACACAATAAGTGAAGGCTTCACCTTACCTGGTGAAGCCTTACCTTGCCACCAGGTGACCAGTAGTAGCGGGCACCTTGGGAATATAGTCTGGTCTAGGGAGCAAAATGGCTTTAACAAAGCCAGGGGCAAAATCCAGACAGGGTCTACAGAAAGAGCCTGTAAATCCCCTACCCTCTTGATTGATGTCAGAGCTAATAATAGAGCCACCTATTGAGGAGTCAGAAACTTATCTTAGGCTGACTCCAGGGGCTCAGATGGACTCAAAAAAAGAGGCTCAATTAACAGGCTAACAGAAACAACGGCCACATAAACTTTAAGGGTAGCTGGAGAGGCACTGTTAAAGGAATTCAAGTACTGAAACAATAGTGCAGTGAACATGGTCAACATGGTGTTGCTCACACCATGACACAGAAATGGTAGACGGTGCTCTGGAATTCAGAATGATCTCTACAACCTCAGTTGAGAGACCAGCATCTGCAAGGTGGCTGAGGACCCGGCCCACAGTTTCCAAATGGAGCTGGATAAATGAGGCTGAACTAGAGGGGACAGTGGGTCAAACAAATCCACTTCCACTCGGTCATAAATCTGCCAAATGGACTTCACTTGTGAATAGAGCCTCCGCTTTCCAGGCCTCAACCCCTGCCTCAACAAGATATCTGCTCCCAGATTTGCATACCATGTGAATGTACATTGCTCTGCTTAGAGAGCAGTCTGGTCTCTGCCCAGTGCAGGGTCTGCTGCACCAGTCTGAACAGGGGTGCAAACACAGCCCTCCCTTGTGAATTATATAAGAGGTCACTGTGGTGTTGTTCGTATTAACTAGAATGTGTTAAGATGTGGAAGGAAGTGCTTTAATGTCAGAAACACTGCCCTTACTTCTAGGCAATTTATGTTCCAGAAGAGGACTGTTGGAGGACTGTTAGATGGTGGCCTAGCCAAATGCTGGCTTTCCTGTTGGTCAGTGGTTAGAGCATGGCGATAACAATGCCAAGGTCAAGGGTTCGATTCCAGGGTTTGCACATACTCAGAAACAATGTATAGTGTAATGCAATGTAAGTCGCTTTGGATAAAAGCATCTGCCAAATGTATAAATGTATGAAAATGTATGCTTGAAAATGTATGTATGAAAATGTCTCCCACACGTGCAGGAGACAATTGTGCCTGCAACGTAGTGGAGTCACAAATTACCCCTAGAAAAGTAGTTCTCTGATCTGGAGAAAGCATGCTCTTTTGGGTTTAGTCTCAGCCCTAAGCACCTCATATGACCTAACACAACATCTCTGCACCTAGTTCCTGAGAGTTGGCTATGGCTAGCCAGTTGTCTATGTAATTTAGAATGTGGATGCCCTGGAGTCTTAAGGGAGCTGGAGCAGCATCCACAAACTTTATAAAGGTGCGTGGCAATAAGGCTAGGCCAAAATCACTCGATATTGGTAAGCTTCGCCCCCAAAGCAAACCCGAGAAACTTCCTGTGTTCTGGCAATATCTTAATGTGAAAATATGCATCCTTAGATCTATCGTGACAAACCAGTCCTTGGGCTGAATTTGTCACACGATCTGTTTGAGCATTAAAGTCTTGAATCTGTATCTCCTCAGAGACAGATTCTCAGAGCCTGATCTGCCTTACCAGTTCTTACCAGTTCAGTTCTTACCTCTCTGACAGGTCATTCAGGGGTGTCTTGGAGGGGAGAGGTGTCCAACCTGCAACACCTAGACACTGGGGTGCCCCATCACCTTCAACTCAACATTGCCAAAACAGAAATGCTTATAGTTCCACTGAACCCATCTCTTCTTCACAACTTCTCACTTCAGATTGACAGGTCAACCATCTCTCCATCCAAGACGATCAAAAGCCTTGGAGTAACGATTGATGATCAACTAAGCTTCTCTGACCACATCTCTAATACCGCTCGTTCCTGCAGATTTGCCCTCTACAACATCAGGAAGGTCAGACCCTTCCTATCGAATCACGCAGCACAACCCCTCGTTTAAGCTCTGGTTCTCTCCAGACTGGACTACTGCAATGCTCTCCTCGCAGGGCTTCCAGCTTGTACTATCAAGCCCCTGCAGTTGATTCAGAATGCAGCAGCTAGAGTGGTCTTTAAGCCTAAAAGAGCACACGTCACGCCACTGTTCATCAAGTTGCACTGGCTGCCAGTAGCTGCTCGCATCAGATTCAAGGCTCTAATGTTTGCTTTTAAAGGTGACTACTGGATCCGCACCTCCCTACCCGCTCTCACTTCTTTACACTTATGTGCCCACAAGAAATTTGTGTTCAGCTTTGCGTTCAGCGCCTTGTGGTTCCATCCCAACGAGGGAAGAAATCACTTTCCCGGACTCTTTCTTTCACTCTGTCCAGTTGGTGGAATGAACTTCATATCTCCATCAGAATGGCTGAGTCATTAGCCATTTTCAAGAAACAACTAAAAACTCACCTTTTTCGTCTTCACTTCCTTGACTAATTTTACTAACACACCGCCACTTCTACTTCTTTTAAAAAATTTTTTTGAAATAAACCCTTCTTATACTGTGTTGAAATACCTGAAACCTGTCTATAGCACTCATTCACTGTTGCCTCTTTTTGTAGTTGAAGTTGCTTCCATGTCCTCATTTGTAAGTCGCTTTGGATAAAAGTGTCAACTAAATGACTAAATGTAAATTAACCACCTGCCTGACTGACAGTTGTCAGATTGTTATCCGATGCTGACAGCACAAGCTTACCATCTAGCACAGAAGAAACCACAGAGAATGAAGCCATTGTAAGATCATCTGATTCGGCAGATAGTGCGAGAGAAAGGATGGGGCTCATCCCTTGCTGCTGCTCCACCAAATCAAGCAAACCCCACAAGTGCTCTGCTAATTATGTATTTTGCAGGCACCTTCTAAAGGCTTTGAGGCACGCAACACCAAGTCACTTGACCTGTCTATAAATAGGTGTGATTTTACATGTATTCAGACTCGGGTGCGCCTGAAGCGTTCCCCCTAGCATCAAGCCACAATGCACCGTTGAGTTTCCTCAAAAGGGAACAGTATATGCTTTGTGAGATTATCCTGGATTAGTAAAAAATGGAAGAGAAAAAAAGCCTTATTTTAGTAACCTGCTGCCTTTGGTAGGCAGAGAAGGTCTTTTCAATGTCCAACAAGTCTAGGATTTTGAAAACTTTGCTGTCATCAACCTCTGCCCAGACTGTTCCCTGAAGCTTACTCTGTGGGAAAAAGTGGGATAATAATCTTAATTAATGTCCAGTTAAAAGACACTCCGTACAACAACTTCCAAGCAATCTTACAAAAAAGAACTACATCCTGCAGCTTGTCTAGTAAATTATGTAAATTACTGTTTTTTTACTATTTGTTATTGATTATGTTTTACTACACCAGTCAATGCCAGTGCTTGTGTTTGATACACCTGTTTAATATTACAGCCTGGTTCACTTTCTCTGTTCTTAAATATTGCACATGGATGTATTTTTCATGGATCTATTATAGAAGTCCTCTATGACAAGTGCTGGCCACCTTTGACTATAGCTTAGTACTGATTTGTGTTTGCGGAACAGCAAAAGTTTCTTGATTAAAGGCAGACATTTTTGACAGATTTTTGCCTCTGTAAACATTTGATCCAACCCACTGCTATAGTCCATGCCAGTCTCACCTCAGACAGCTTGGCCCAGTTGAAGGACTTGAGTGGATTGGATGGCTGAGGAATATTTTTCTTCTTTAGGGATGGCCCCACAGGGGCTCCTGGTGGAGGTGGAGCCATACCAAAAGGAGGCCGTCCAAGAGGTGGTGGAGGGCCTCCAGGGGGTGGTGGTGGAGGTGGTGGCATCAGAGCACTGCCTGGTGGGGGGGGTGGAGGAGGAAGCATCATGCCACCTGGCGGGGGTGGTGGAGGGGGTAGAAGTTGTCCTCCTGGAGGACCAGAGATTGGGGGGCCTCCAGGAACACTTGCTACCTGTCTCTACAGCAAAAAGAGGGTAATTATGTGGCTTATGTAGGCTGCTACATCTAAATAAAATATTTAAAATTATTATAAAGTTATTATAAAATTATTATAATATTTAAAGTATTGCTTAGTTTTATTTCAAAAGAAGGGACTTGCTCTTATCTAAACATCCCAAAGATGTTTAGTGAGGTTTGGTCTATTATTTGTGTAAGCAATTAAGGTTTAGTTACAAGACCTCTTAGGCTTGGTAAGCCCCTTCTACTATAATCAGACCTGATTTTTTGCATGTGTAATTATCCGTAGCCAAACCCATTATTTATAAGTAATTTTTCTTCTGGTTTTGGTAATTTGTGACATTATCAGCGTACCGTGCTGACATCATGCAGTCGAGCAGTGAGTTCTGCCACCTGCTGCTTGACCAGTTTATGTTCTCCCATTTCCCTTTCCAATTTCTCCTTCATCTTGTTGAGTGTCTGCATCATTTCCTCTTTCTCCTGTGTTTTAGCATCACACTCTCGCTCCTTTTTCTCCATCTTCTGCTGAAGTTCATGGTGGTCTGCAGGACACAAAGGTCAAGGACACAACATCTCACTCTATTTGAATTTAATTGGATCTGTACATAGTTACAAGGCATTAAATTTGGAGAAAAAAACAAGATTTAAACAACATTATGCCCACCTTTTCTCATTTTTTCTGCCTGTTCCTTCCACTGTTTGACCTCATTTTCATTGACAAGCCTGAAGAGGGTAAAATTCTGAATGAGTTGATATAGGAAAGGACTGATTTATTCCAGTACAGATCATCTTGGCTTAATTTGTAAAAACTTAATGAGTGGCTTTAAAACGGGCCAAACATATTTAGGTAACTATAAATACACAAAAATAAGACATGAATGCTAAAGAAAACCAATCCTGAAAAACAATTATGAGAAAACTCACATTCGAACCACATTCTTTACATTGAAGTTTTCTAAAGGAGCAACATCAGGGTCATGACCTTTGTCATTCTGCAGGACCATCTGTTGGACAATGCGGTCCAATAGCAGCCAGTACTGCACTGTGTTTCCACTTCTCTTATCTATAACAAAGTGCAGAACTGTGCATTTCTGCGTAAGGCACACCAAAAATAATCTGAAAAGTATTCATATGCTTCTAAAAAGGTAAAAAGATGGCACATTTAATACACAACAAGGTTTTTGTAACTTTTTAAAATGTAAAACATTTTTATTCACTAATGTAAAATGAAATAAAATAAAATATAGGTATAAATATTATTTGCAAAAGAAATGAATGAGAAATGAGAAGTTGTCTAGCAATAAACATAAATAAGTTTAAGACGAGGCAAAATTATTAGCGGAACTAATAAATGCGTAAATAAACTAAAATGAAAAAAATTAACCTTAAATAGAAATAATAAAAAACTCCTGATACACAACAGATTTATAGAATAACATCCCCTTAGAGAATGGGACAGCAATCCCAGCTATATGAAAGCTTTATTAGAAAAATATATAATCAAATAAATACTGGCAGTGCCAAATAGTGTCATTTTGTCACTGTGCTTAATCAATGGAATAAAGAGGTGATGAGTGAGGAACCCATATTTACTCACGAGGCATGAGCAGGCAATGTTGAAGAACAGACATAAAATGTGGGTATGTATCCGTGTGGGCCAACTTCTTTCGTACAAGCTCAAAAACCTGTGTTGCACTCTTTGTGTCTATATGAAGCTGAGAAAATATGAGAATATATAAATTCCATATAATAGCAGGATTTATTTAGATAAAAATGCAGTATGTAGCGACTACTCACAGACTCAAATCGTCTTGATAGAGTAAGTTCATCATCATTCCTGAGCATCTCAAAGTAATCTAAGTGCCTGAGGATACAGAAAGAGATCACTATCACTTGCTGGCAAAATTCAATAACAAAAATTGTCACCAGGGTGGAACTTACCTGTCTAAAGTAGAATTTTCATGTGACCTGAGTTTGTCAATAATGGGCTGAATCCCCAACATGAGGAACTCGTATCGCAAATGAATCCGAAACTCGAGGCTGGACTGTGGGTAAATGTAACATGAAGTGATGAGATTAGAACTGTCTGCACAATTATACACTTATTATTACAATTATAACACATTCTTCTCCAGTAGTATTTCTCCCATTTCTTCATTTGTTTACAGAGAAAGGTTTCAGTCAAAGAGTGAAATGATTGATGTTAAGCACAGATTAGGTAAAAGCCCTAAAAGTACTTACTTCACCAGTTCCTTGGCTTAACACAGCATTAATGAAAGACATAATGGCTGTCTTTAGGCCAACCTCATCCCTGTATCGGCCTGTACTTTTGTCTAGATCATTTAGCAGTGTCTACAACAAGAAAAGACACCATGACATAAGTAAAACAATATAGGCCCATTCACACCAAGAACTATAAAGATAATTATAACTATGCTATATTAATGTATATAACTATTTATATTATATAACTATATAAGTAAGTATATAAGTATATAACTATTATTATATAAGTGTCCACAACAAGTTTATTCTAAGCTCATGCGCTGCAGTAAATGTGTGAGCCCTTTAAAATTAGAATGGATTTAATAGCTATCAATTTTATATCGTTCATCAGCTGGATAAAAATTGCTCTGAAAGTGATGTATTTGTTAGGTATGGTAACCCATACTTGAAATATGTCTTCTGCATTTAACCCATACTAGTAAGGAGTGAACATTCACACTGCAAGTCATGAACACACATACATGGAACAGACTACTTGCTAAAGAGCACTTCAGTCATTTCCTTCCAGCAGTGGGACTTGAACCTGCGACCTTTGGATTACAAGTCTGACTCTCTAATCATTATAGCATGACTGCTACAGTTATTGTTGTGGTGTGGACTGTGCCATTTTTGTGCATTTAGAACAATTTTTAAATTTTTAAACTGTTTGCTTCTAATTGCTGTTTTTTTGACGTTATAGATAGCCTGCCAGCCTGATGAACTGATAAGTGCCCTTCCTAAAACTAGCAAACCAAACCAGACTGAAAAGCCAGTTTAACCGTTTTTTTTTTTAAATTTTTGCTAATTAATTTTTCTTACCTTGTTTGATTTTTTGTCCTGCCTGGAATAAATCAACCCACCTGAAATCGTGTTCGTTCACAGGAGAACTTCTGATAGTGCAACATGGCCTCCAGAATCTTCTTGTGACCTCCAGGTACTAAACAAACAGCACCCATGATCTCTAGCACCGCCACTTTGGTCTTGATGTTCTCGGTGGCCAGACTCTGGGCAATGATGTTAATGCTCTCAGAATGCGAGAGCACATGAGCACGACCCTGAGAGTTGTTCATCAGGGCTTTGATACAGCCGATGAGGGAGGTGTGGATTTGAGACTCTGTGGTCTCATAATCCATGCTTTTCAAGAAATTCAAGATACATGTCAAGCCATCCAGGTCAATAAACCGTGTTACAAACCTATGGAGAGTGAAGTCAGAAGCTGTCCATTAAAAATCTGCTTCAATCACATACAATTTAATTGATCATGATGGAAAAAATATAGTAGTGATTTGTTTATGTTTAAGATGTTTATGTTGCTTTTTTCACCACTGTGCCTTCAGGAAAGTGAGGGAGATACAGTGCTTTGCTTTCTCAGTCCAAAAAAGTTTTTAACAATCATGCACCATCTTTCATTAACAGTCTCTTTGCAAAACCCACATTAAATTATGACAGAATTAATACTTTTATTGATATTTTTGTTAAAACTTTTTCCCATTTTATTATTATTATGAAAAAGTAAAGATGACAGAAAATTATGGGGTGAAAAGAAAGCATCAAGGCTGGATGAACTGGATTGGATTTAATTCCACATCTTCCAGAACAACACAGCAATTAATTCCTAATTTTCACAGCTCAGTGTGACAGGGTGACGTATGCATACATTTTATCTCAGCCACAAGGCTGAAATGATCAGCTGCGCGCTGTCACGTCAGTAGTTTAACAGATTTATTGCCTTTATAAAGTTTCACATAAAATGCATTTGGCCCAAACTGAGAAAAGTGATTTGAAACACAGACAGAACACCATCAGGCACAAAAGGGTTTTGACCTGTGCCCTGCAGAGGTCATTGGTGGTGACCTAACCCCTGATCAGATGTGCATAGCATGAACATCCAGTCAAACACAAGCATTTGTGGGAGCATGTGTGTGACAAAAGTGATCTCATTTGCTTAATAGTATGCAACTCCTCCAAACGCACACCATAAGGGAAGCGTTGGATGAGGTAACACGTAACAGATGAGGTATGTAGTAATAGCAAAACTCATGATGTGTAAAATAAAATATTGAACTGTGCATGCTTTTTAACTAAAGCCAATGTTGTTTTGCTTTTTCATTTTTGCTTTGAATTTAGTGATGAACTGTAACATAACATAATAAAGTAATACTATGGAGCATTTTTGAGGACAATTTTAAAAAGAAATTGCAAATTGCGTTTTCTATTTGTAGGTGTAAAAGTGTTGTGACAATTCAAAAGCAAATGCAAATTGTTTTCATTTTTATTTACACACGCGTGCAATGTCTGCAAAATTTCAAATCAAGATGCAAAGTCCATTTTCAAGTCTCATTGCATTTGTTTTAGGATGTCTTGCATGCAAACCTGTCAATCAGTGTCAGGGGTGGGACTATACTACGGCGTCTGTGCTTTTCAAATTGTCCTTAAAAACGCTTCATATAATACAATACAATACAATATATACAAGCTGTATTTTACACACAAACACACACACACATATATAAATATATACCTCATGGGTTGTGTCCGTAATGCCGTTTTAAGGCTTTCTATGGTCTTGTTGCGTTCTTCCTCTTCTTCCTTCTCCAAGGCCACCATAGTCTTCCTCTGTTAAATATAAATGCGTATGTACATTTTGTTTACACTAGAAGCTTAGACAGTATGGTAAAGGTAAAATGTTGCCCACCTGTCTGTTGTACATGTAAGCACAAATAATTTTAGTGAGTTATATGCCAGGGAAACAAGGCTTTAAATATACATCACATCACTATGTTTGATGTAAATCAGTTCACAAAAGGACATATATTTATTATAATGCCCCTAAGGAAAACATGTGCTGTACACTTAAGCGTCTTAAGTGTCAATTGCATAAATACTTTACTTTCTCAAGAGAAAGGTCTATAAAAACTACATACTCACAGCTGCCATTGAACTGAGCTGGTCAATATAGTACTCTGGCCAGCTAGTAGCGCCTTTATTCTCCTCTTGTTCCTGATAAACATTCAAACACAACTCTTAAAAACATGAATGAAACTGAAGCTAGTTAACTCATTACGTGATAACTAGACAAATGTATTCACATAACCAATTCAACATTGAATAAATTACATCAGTACACATCATTAATCCATGTTATTCCCAGCACGGCACTGGGATATGGCATCAGCACATCTTATTTTAAAACTGGACAGTTTTGTAAAACCAAATATTTCACTGACTAAACTGCTAATCTGAACAGCATCCTATTTATCAGTTTTTCTTCTTCGATTACTTCTTTGTCTATATTTTTCTTTCCATTAATTCATTTTTCTTTTCTGCTTGTATTTTTTTATTTGATCATCTTTGTTTGAATATTTTTTGCATCCTTTTCTTAGCACCCTGATAGCATGATATTTAGGATATAATTAGGACTTAATTTTTATTAATTTTTATGTATTTTGGGGTGAACATATGCACACACTTGCACACACTCCTCCAATACATATGCACACACTTTTCCAAGACATATTTGCAAACAGATAAACAAGAGTGCAGATTTAACACAGAACATCAAATTCAAAGCACTTGTGGCAGAAATAGGACATGCTTTAAGAAGGCCAGTGCAGAATCAAAGACACTGGAGATACAGCACTACACCCAAAATAAGCCAATCTGAATTATTAATATGCAAAATGACATATATTTATATGTTAGTCAGTTGAAATGCTAGTTAACCAACCAACATGCTTTCTGCATTTAAATCGGCTATATGGACCACAATGGAACAAACCACAGGGATAAAATATATCTGCAAGCAACAATGACTGGCCCAAGCACTACGGCGCCATCAGCACAAGGAGCTTCCCTGAAATCAATGCATGGTGGGCACTTTTCATTTAACTCAGTAAATAATAGTGCAGTATAAAGTTTTAAATGGCACTTACTGCTGCCACTTGGTTGTGCTATGACTGCGACTCAAAATAGGCACATCATTGTGACTCTTTCTTTTCCATTTATTGTCATAAATTGATTGCCTCGCCATGGCAACACTGTACGAGATATCAACAATCTGCTCACACTTTTGCATTTTCTTTCTGTCTTTATTCTGACCAACTATGAAGTGACTGGTAAATTTATGAGGACTTTTTAAAATTCTGGTTTAAATGACACACTTCCTTCTGCCAGTTGGTGGTGCTATGACTGTGACTCACAATAGACACCCTATATTATCTGTCCCTAGGATCAAACATACAGCTGAAGTTTAAACAAAATCACTCAATTCACATATGAGTCACTTCCTGTTTCCATTTTTTCCCCCATTTATTTATCGCCTCGCTCAAAACTCCCTCCACAACTCCCTCCAGCATCTTCAATGTCTTGGCGTAATACTCGCCAAATTTTGTGACAACCCAACAAATCTCCTAGGAGGAATATTTAAAAATTCAGAGCCTGGAATTGTCAGAAAATCAAAACTTTATGTCAGCAATGTCTCTACATTATTTTAACGTTTGTTTTAAGTGACACACTATTGCCAGTTGCTGGCGCTATGACCGTGACACACAATAGTCATATCAATGACATTAGCCCATCACAATAAACATATTTGCCAAGTTTGATGTAAATCGGTCAATGCCTGCTGTAGATATTAGGGACTTCCTGTTTCCCATTTTTTGCCATAAGTTTACTGCATTGCCATGGCAACACTTTGAGAAATCAGAAATCCCTTCACAATTTTGAATCTTCAATGTCTTAGCATGATGAAAGTGAAAGTGACCTATTTGTCAGATATGGTAACCCATACCCGAAATGTGACCTCTGCATTTAACCCATCACTGGTGAGGAGTGAAAACACTGCAAGTCGTGAACACACACACAGTGGGCAGCACATTGCTGCGCCCGGGGAGCAATTGGGGGTCAGGTGCCTTGCTCAAGGGCACTTCAGTTGCAATCCCCCAGTGCTGGAATCAAACCAGCAACCCTTTGATTACAAGCCCAACTCACTAACCAGTAGGCCACAACTTCCCCCCAAGTTTGGTGTCAATTATATAAAATCCCTAGGAGGAGTATGTGTTGGCATGTGCTTTTTAGTGGCATGGCATGTGCTTTTTAGAAAATTCAAAATGGACTTAAAAAAATAGACTTCCTGTTGGGGGAGCTAATTTATCCAAAGTTTATCCTAAATTATCCTTAAGAAAAACATAACTGCAAGCAGCAATGACAGCCCCTGCCACCTGTTGCTATTCAGAAAATGATGCATACTTGTCACATGCATTTAATTCCGAAAATAATACACAATTTTCTACAGGTGCGTGCATGTATTTATGACATATATAACCATCTTTTTGTGCACCAGACCTGGGGGCGTTACAGAGCCCACCTACCCTAAAAGCCCCCCAAAAATAAATAAAATAATAATCCTAAGAAAAACAGTAAGTCCTTTCATATTTTTAGTGCTTGGGCCATAACTAGCCAACCTTACTAATAAGACCAGTCAGGTGTTGGATGATTAGTCACCCATTATGACCATTGATGGATTAGCTGGACTAATTCTGTCAACCAGAGGGCAGACTACATAAGACATTCAAAGTCGACTAGCCAAAACAAATTAAGAGGATGAAAAGCAGGAATGTGACCTTTGCCTACATAGCCAATGATAGGACAGATTTTAATTGTAGCTTATGTTTACTGAACATAAGTCTTGTTCTTGGAGGGCCAGTGAGTTTAGCTGCAACTCCAATTACATTTACATTTATTCATTTAGCAGACACTTTTATCCAAAGCGACTTACAAAGACAAAAAGAGCATTAAACATTTTGCCCTAAGAACCAAGATAATTAAACACACCTGAACTAATCAGAGTCCTACTAGACAGACTAGAACCGTACAGGTGTATTGAGGGAAGTTGGAGCCAAATTCTGCAGGACACTGACCCTTCAGGACAGAGTTTAAACACCCCTTCATTATGCCGATGAGCTCTGTGCAGAAACTGCATGAGATATTTCACACCCACCTCTGCCAAGCCTTTTGGAACATGAGGGCACCTCACAATTGAGCATCTGTCAGAACAAGTGAGGATTCTTGGACACCGGCCACAGGCCTGGAGACTGCCCTAATCCCCCGGTTTGCAACTGCCTCTTTCAATGAGCTCAGAATTCCCAGACATACATTTTTGTCTGTTTGTGTAACAGATGTGCTATCTGGGCAGGGGTCATGTTTGTTGTTGAAAATGACTTTACACTCATCAGAAGGCTAGCTTGAGGTCAGTATGGAGAGGCATTCTTTTCAGGAATCAGCAGGCCTAAATATTTTCAGTTATTCTAATAATGATATTGTAACGGAATTCCAGACTCATATACAAGAAGTTAGTCAACCGACAGGCTCATTTATTGAACAGGTGAATAAATGGTAAACAGATATGCAACAGTCCAGATATAGAAACAACATGAATGATGATAATGATACTGACAATGGTTATCCAGGAGCTGATGATGACAATTGAAACAGGAGATGGAGGTAAGGCACAAACACACTCAACACAGCACAAGAGGAGACGAAGATGATCTTGGAGACGACACAGGTTTGATCATGTAAGTAGAACAGCATGGAGTAGAGTCTGTATCCGTAGATGAAGTCAGACAGTGACTGTGTGGCGTGTGTGTGCTTTTAAGGAGTTCTTGATTAGGTGCAGGTGATCAGTAGTCAGGTGATCGTGAATGTGGCAGTTGGGTGAAGCCTGGTGCTTCCGTGACAGATATTAGAATTACATCAGAATTAAAATATATCTTATGTAATATCTTTAAAACAAGATAAATTTACTTTCCTATTTCTTTTTTTAACCATGAATCAAACAAAAGTTAGTGAGGTTTACCTAAATCAACAAATATTCTCAACTTTAGTCCTGGAGACCCACATTTCTGTACATTTTGTATGTCTTTCTTATCTGACACACTCAATTGTGCAGTGCATGGATCTCCAAGACTGGAGTTGAGAACCAATGCTCACTGTTTTTATGGGTTATATCATCTAACAGCAAACTATTTGTTTAAACAGCATTGTCTGGCACACAACCATGCAAACCAGCCAAACATGCTCAACTGTTTAATAACATTAAAGTGAGAGATGTTGCTGTTGTCTAATAGCAAGCTGTGGTGGGGCAGAGTCTTTTCTTTCTCTTTTGAACCCGTATTTGTTGGCCCACTGCCTAAATGTTTGATAGCCTAGCCCTTGACCTAGAAATAATCACAACACTAAGATCATTATTCTTCACCTTAAAAAAAAGAAACTTAAAAAAAACAAAAAAGGTTGTTTATGATTACATCAGCATCACTTAATTATGCAGAAATTAGAAAGCTCAGATTATCAACGCTTATTTGTCCACAATAGGACAATTGTGGAGAGTCAGACTATAATCATCATGGAAAATTCTTAATCCCTCTATGCCATGAACAGTACAGTTAATATTATACCTTAGTGATACTGTCCACTGGGCTCTGAACCAGGTGTGGCTTGCACACCTGACTGCACTGAGACTTTGAGAACAGGATGCAGGGAGTGAATAATAACTGTGCTAAGCAAGTTTGCAAGTCTTACCTGTAAGAGCCCTGGTCCTTCACTGGGGTTATAAGAACACTTTACTATCCTGCTATAAGAATACTACCTTGTCTTGTTAAAAGTGTACTGTACCAACATTTGTATAAAATACTGCCGTTATAAGAATACTATACTGTCATTTTACAAGAATACTATACAACTATTTTATCTCACAAGTTCAAAGAAAATGGGATTTCACAGGAACTTGTACAGCAATGTTAAGTGTCTCCTTCAGAGTTTAGCTTTATCCAGCCAAACTGTACAATTATTTTATTTGGTTAATCTTGTCATCATGTCTTATGTCATGAAAGATATCAAAGACACACAGTCACCTGACATATCCAATTAAAGGTCAGCTTTGAACCTGTAAATATATTACACAGTGAATTAGCAGCCTAGAAAGGCACTGTAAGATAACCTTAAAGTTACACAACTTTGGTCAATAACCTTGTGCACTGTGCCAGATACAGACTGTGGGTCTATGTAGTTTACCTCTCCAGTAAACACTTTGCTGGTACTTTAACTAGGAAATGCTCTGATGATAGAAAAAGTCCTTAAAATGGAATTTACATAGGCTAGGGGGGCAAGACGTCACAATAAATTAACATGTTAAATTGAGTGTCAAAACCTATACCTCAAGTTTACAACCTTTTGTGTCCAGGACTGACAGACCCATCAAAGGCCCCCAGTCCTTGTAGATAAAGTAATCTGCACCTGCAAATGTAAAAATGTAAATGTTCCTGTTTGCTTTGGACCGACCACTGCTTCCAATATCCCTCCATCCTTCTCTACCAGACTGATGCTCCTGCCAAGCAACTGCTTTACTAGTTCCAGACAGGGCACTGTGCTAAATCTGCATTAATACTGGTTCACATCCACGGCCGTCTCTCCTTAATCCGCTCACCATCTTAAATCTTGTTCATTGGTTCCATGTGCGGAAACCAGGAGCGTGACCTCCTGATGCATATACAGCAAAATAAAATGTGGCTGAAAGACACTTATCAAAATACAGAAACAGTATCCAAATTTGCAATCCACATGCTCTGATGTGCTTCCAAAAATAAGGATCAGGTCAGAAAGCGGGTCATGTTTATAAAAAAAACTCTCTTTACTAAAAGTCAAAAGACAATTTTGAGCGTCCTACTTCACTTTTAGGGTTAGTGTCCCATGACAATGACTAATTAGGTCTGTAATTGGGACACAGAATATGCCTCCATTTGCCAAGATAACAGGTTTGAGGTCTTCTCGTATAATACCCAATGAGGTTGGAAAACACCTGGAAAGAAATCAGAGAGCATTTTCATACAGAATCTATCCAGACCCTTCAAATGTTGGTAATTTCTCCTCTCCATTTCACCCCACTAATTTTCTATAGGGTTTAGGTCAGAGAACTGATATAGAACTTTTGTGCTCAGCAACCCATTTTTGTATTG
>JAZGTJ010004980.1:0-28915 GCA_036877575.1 Botia almorhae
GTACCTAGGTGCTTACATCACGCAGGACCTGACATGGTCCTGTCACGTTAACACCCTGGTGAAGAAGGCCCGGCAGCGTCTTTATCATCTTAGACGGCTGAAGAACTTTAAACTGCCCTCAAAGGTGTTAAAGACATTCTACACCTGCACCATTGAGAGCATCCTGATGGGAAACATCACAGCCTGGTTTGGAAACAGCACCAAGCAGGACAGGCAAGCTCTTCAGAGGGTGGTGCGATCAGCCGAGCGCACCATCCGCACCGAACTTCCTGACCTGGAGACTATATACAGCAAGCGGTGCTGGACCAAAGCCAGGAAGATTATGAAGGACCTCAGCCATCCCAACAATGGACTCTTCTCTCTGTTGCAGTCAGTGAAACGTTTCCATTCTCTGAAGGCGAACACAGAGAGAATGAGGAGGAGCTTCTTCCCGCAGGCCATTCGGGCCCTCAACCAGAACACTTAGGATCTGGATTTTCTGGACATACCCCCACACAACATAACACTCTACCTCAGCCGATGTTGCACCAATTGCACTATTTGTACATATATACATACATACATCTTACATATATATTTATATTATATACATATTACACTTAAATACTGTACACTTTAACTTTTGTAACATAAATCTCTATACTTAAATCTTTAAAATCTTTAATTTTTAAAAACTCTAAAATTTTACTTAAAATTTGTACTTATTTTTACTTTTCTTTCTGTAAGACAGTCGTAAAAAGCATTTCACTGCATGTTGTACTGTGTATGATCTTGTATGTGACAAGTAAAATTTGAATTTGAAAATTTTTTCTGTTATCCTCACTCTCCAGCCTGGGCATTTCTGGACCGGCACTCAACTGGTTCAGCTCATATCTCACAGACAGATCCTTCAAGACATCATGGAGAGGTGGGGAGTCCACGTCACATCAGTTGACCACAGGGGTCCCACAGGAATCAGTTTTTGCTCCTATCCTCTTCTCAATATACACAGCTTCTCTAGGTGCAGTCATTAAAGCATATGGCTTCTCATACCACTGCTACGCAGATGACACACAGCTTTACTCTCCATTTCAGTCGGATGACCCCACCATCGCCGAATGGATCTCCGCTTTCCTTTTAGACATCTTAGCCTGGATGAAAAAATGGCACCTTCAGCTTAACATTAGCAAGACAGAACTTCTGATAATCCCAGCCAACCCATCACTTTAGTACAACTTTACATGTCAATTTGGTCCATCCACTCTTACACCTACGCAGTCCGTTAGAAACCTTGGGGTGGTGTTTGATGAACAGCTGAAATTTACTTCACACATTGCATCTCTCTGTCATGCAGGTATGTGCTCTATAACATCAGGAAAATCAGACCTTTCCTTCGAGCACACAACATAGCTCCTAGTCCAAGCACTGGTAATATTAAGGCTGGGCTACTGCAATGCCTTTCTGGCTGGCCTTTCAGCAAATGATTCAGAATGCTGCAGCACGTCTGGTCTACAATCAACCAAAAAGAGCCCATGTCAAAGCTTTACTGACCTTACTCCACTGGCTACCTGTAGCCACTCGCATCCAATTTAAATATCTGACACTTGTCTTTAGGACAGTCACCAGAACCTCTCCCTCCTACCTCAAGTCACTCAGACATATATCCACTCCCTCCAGCTACAGTCAGTTAATGAGTGACGTCTAATCGTTCCCCCACAACGTGTTACCAGATCACAATCTAAAACTTTCACCTTTCTGTTCTTTTGTGTTGGAATGAACTCCGAGCCTCCACCCGAGCTGCTGGGACCATCACAACCTTCAAAAAACAACTCAAAACACACCTGTTTCGCAGACACCTGATCAATCCCTAATGCTGTAATTCTCTTTCCTACAAAAAAACCCTTCTGTTCATCATGTCTCTAGTAACAGAATACAATATCCATTTGTAAATGTAGCTTGTAGACTCAGCTTGTTGGTTCTTAGGACAAAATGTTTAACGCTCTCGACGCTTCTAAGTCGCTTTAGCAAAAACGTCTGCTAAATGAATAAATGTAAATGTACATTTTAGTTCCCTGCCTAGTCCTAGCAGTGTGATGTTATATGTGCAATTAGTAGCATTATGCTTCTTTCACTATCTCTGTTTGTAACATTATTTAGTGTTTTGACATTTGTCAATTAAAAAAATTAGACCTGGCACTTTTTAAATCAATATAAAATTATAAATCAGTGTTATCAGTTCCCTCATTTTAATCCAAGATTTTTTTTCCAAATTTACAAATTGAAGCTTAAACATGTCAGAGAACCAGCCCTCACGGTTGGGCCGGGTTTCTCCCAAGGTTTTCCTCCATTTATATATTATTAGAGTTTTGGTTCCTTGCCACTGTCACCCTGTTTGTTTGCTTACTGGGAGACTGCTGACATTAAACGTGGCTTACGGTTTTGTAAATTGTTAATATTGCTTTTAGCATAATGACCTGACTACAGTCCTAAAGACTCTACTACTATTTCGCTATTTCTTTTTGTCCCATTCTCTTTTATTATGCAATGTTCAGGTATTTTATGGTATTTTATCCTCTATACTTCTGTCCTATAAAATTGTATCTTCTTTCTAGGCACCATCTCCATGTAAGATGGAACGGCATATCTTGCTTAATATGATATTATCTGTCATGTTAATTGACTAAATGTTGCATAGTTTTAAAAGTACATACTGTTTTAGTAGGCAGGCTGAATACATTGCCCTCTCATAGACCATTGAGAGAGGTATGAGCCTTCACATGCAACAACTAGGATTTCAAATGCATGTCCAGTTATTCAAATGATCCAAATATGTTGTAGTTATCATAAGCAAACTCTTAAATCATAAACCAACTACAATCTTTGTATCCTTAATTAGTTTTATTAATATACGTTTCCTTACACCTTTTGTTTTCTGTGTTTTATTTTTTGCTGGATTTGCTAGATGAATTAACCCCTGGTAAAGATTTCAGTAAAGTAAACTAATTGTAAACTGACCTCCATGAAATCCCGCTCGGCTCATGAGTTCCTCCCAGTTGGAGCCAGCCCCCAAAAGGGCATCCAGAGCTATCATTGGAGCATCATGACCACTGCGGCCGGCCCACCCTGACAGGCTGAAGCTTTTGTAGACTTCGTCTCGTTCAGATGGCCCATACTGGTCAGGCCAAATAACTGGCCCAGTCCCAGAAGATAATGCTCTGAGATCCAAGTACCTAGGAGGATAAAATATGGAAAAATGTCAATAACTTTGCACATTTATTTTTTCCAAAGGCACTTAGTTGTTCTCAAGTAAATTTAGACACAAGACATGCTAGATTAGATACATATTAGATTTAATCTGTAATTGTATATTGCTTTAATTTTGAGTATAAAATGTTAATACATTTCTTACATATTAATCCCTCATATGGATTATTTTTATGATGGCTGTATGTGATTTTGGACCCCCTTCAACTGCATTATTTACCTACAGGGAAATTGTTAAGGTATAAAAAAGAATATTTTTCCATCATTTACTCACTTTATGTTATTCCAAACCTACTTTTAGATTAACTTTCCCTTTAAGATAAAAAAAGTCAGTCATATGTTTTGGGTTATTTTTTAATTTAAAAGTTCTGAGCCAAACACTAAGACAACCATCCAAACCATAGATACGTCACATGCATTACACTGTAATAAGATGCATCTACATTGAAAAGCAAGCAACAATTTTCAATTTTTTAAGCACTAAAATAGCTTAATGCCATAACCAGCTGTTAACCTCAGGGCATCAGGGTAATGACACACAAGTTCTGTTCCAATTGTGAAGTGTCACCAAGATGCAGCCTCACTGCCTGGTTGCTGGTTTGTTAGCATCTAATAGGTCAATGATATTAAATATAGAATACATTGTTGTATTCTTGCATGAAATACAAGAACACAGTGTTGTGTTTCTCTTGCTATGTATTGCTATGTATTTTTTTTTACTGTCAGGTAGGTGTCTTAAGCTTTTAGACCAAAACAATTTGGGCACCTTGGTAAAAAAGTGAACCATGGATTTCCAATAGACTAAAAGTTTAAAAATGAAACATTCTTCAAATATTTTAGTCACGATTAGTATACTTTTTATTGGTACAATTTTAGAGATAAAAAAAAAGATCAACATGCAAGTTTTGTTTGTCAGATAACTTTTACAAAAGTCTCAGAACTTCTTTACCATGTTAGGGCTATTGCTTGTTTACAATCATTGTTAGAAAAGGCCAGGTCATACAAGTTTCATATTTCAAATTCATAAATGTTATTGTTGCATATCAGATTACATAATATGCGTACTAAATAGTATTTGATATTAGAATTAGTGTATCCCAATTTATAGTATTGCAAATAATTATCCTTCAAGTGCCCAGGTGGGCTACTATTTCTGGTGAAAATTCAAAGTGCATACCCAATCGGCCAACAGAGTGCCCGAAATTTGTGAATGTAATTTGTGATGCTACAATCAACATTACATTAGAAATAATGTTTGAAAATGCTAAAGAGTTGTATTTTAATGTGTATGATGCATGTGCATGTTGACAACACCAGTCACTTCTGTTATGCATTTGTATGTCCCAGTACCCATACTCTTTTACTATGCACCATAGCATCTGTGATGCAGCATCTGACTACTCAGACCTTGACCAATCAGTATTCATTGGCTCCTCTAAAGAGTTACTTTGGACCAACAATGTCAGGTCGGAACACTGACACGGTTGGTGTTCTATGTCAGAGCGTGGCGCTAGATTCCGACTCGTCCTGTCTATTCTTGGTTTGCGTTCTGAGAGTTGGAGTCTAGGCCCGCGCTCTGGGTGTCCGTTTCATGTAATTGTTCCCTGATGTATTTAATGCCCTAGTGTCTGCTGTCCTAAGCTCATGTCTTATCTCTTGTTTCTCGCTTCTTGCAGTGTGCTCGACCTGTCGTGATCTGTTCCAGAGTCCTGTCGGTTTCGCCTTGTGGGCCGAGATCTGTTTGTTGGTTTGTTTCGTGTTCTGCACTGGGTTTGTTTACATCTAAATGTTCCGTCGTTTTATGTTTAAAGTGTATTCCCGTCTTTGTCCGTTTTTGATTACATATTAGTTATTTACTCTTTGCATAATTTTGGTTTAAGTTCATATTCATTTATTTATATTTTGTACTGACATTCTGCCTTTTGTTCTTCGTTTTTGCCCCCTTGTGGGAGCTTTGAGTTCTGTTTATATAAATAAAGCCTTTTGTGTTAATAGCTGTCTGCATTTGGGTTATATATATAATATATATATATAAAGGATAATATAGTGTATAAAATCTTACTTGAAATATAAAAGTACAAATGTAGTCTTTATGTGTTTTGGAAATTACAATCTTTTAATCCCTTAACTATTCACAGTAACTGTTCCATGAAATTGGCATGATACCAATTTTACCAGGTAAACGGTTAAACCTTATTTTGTTTAACCAATGTTAGAACATCAGATAGGAGTAAATTTAAGTAGTCTTATTAACTACTAGATAGTTATATTTACTTAAACAGTTGGCTGTAGACTAAATGAAATTACTGAAAATTATTAATTTTGAACATCCCAATGAGATTAGTCATTAGATTAGTTTACATAGGAAACTACTACTTAGATAATGTTGTTCTAATTACATATATTGTATAGATCTAAAGAGACTAAACTAAAGAACTATTTAGAAGATGGTAAGCAAAGAGGGGCTGTAGTATAGTTTTAGTCTGTAGATATGAAACAGATCCAATAGTGTTCCTGCAGCTCACATGATAAAGTGTATGAAACTGATATTAAACTAGTATTAAACTTCATCAGACTGTTGGCCAATACTGACATGTTTAACATGAGATCCACATGTATGGCTGTCATGAGACTTTAAGCAACATGAAGTACAAAATTAGCTAACTATAAGAATGAATTATTATTAATATCCAATATTGATTATTAGTCAATATGAATTATCTGACCTAAATTCAGATTTCAAATTCAAAGGTCAAGCTATTTCAAATTCAAACTGAAATAGCTATTTATTTTACAATTTCAGAGAAAATAATTTAGAAAATATAAAACATCAATCAATCAACAACGTTCAATCAATGTGTGAAAAGCAATCAAGCATAATGTATGTGAAAGTGAAAGTGACCTATTTGTCAGATATGGTAACCCATACCCAAAATGTGACCTCTGCCTTTAACCCATCACTGGTGAGGCGTGAACATGCACACACCCGGAGCAGTGGGCAGCACATTACTGCGCCCGGGGAGCAATTGGGGGTTAGGTGCCTTGCTCAAGGGCACTTCAGTTGCAACCCCCCGAATCGAACCAGCAACCTTCAACCTCCAACTTCTGATTACAAGTCTAACTCACTAACCAGTAGGCCACAACTACCCCCACAAATGTGTCTATTAGTAGTCTATTAATACTCTATTAATAGTACCATATAATTGTCACGGAAGCACCAGGCTCCACCCAGCTGCCAAGTTCACTGTCTCCTGATTACTGATCACTGCATCTAATCAAGGACTCTTTAAAAGCACACTCACTCCACACACTCACCATCTGACTTCACCTATGGATACAGACTCTACTCCATGCTGTTCTACGTACCTGATTAAACCTGTGTCATCTCCAAGATCCCCTTCGTCTCCTCTTGTGCTGTGTTGTGTGTGTTTGTGACTTACTGCCTACTGATCTCCTGCCTCCATTGTCATCGTCAGCTCCTGGATAATCACCGTCAGTATCATTATCATCATTCCTGTTGTTTACATATCTGGACTATCTCAAATCTGTTTATCATATTATCACCTGTTCAATAAATATGCCTGCTGGTTAAATAACTTCTGTCTGCGAGTCTGGAATTCCGTTACAGAAAGTCAAACCAACATAATGAAACCGGCAGGTGTGGACACGATCCAGGAGCTGATGGATTCACTTCACCGGGTTATCCGGCACCCTATTCTGGTCTGGTGGACGAATGCCATTCGTTTGCATCTCTCATCTTATAATGATACCATTGGTTTAGAGCATTTTATCTAACTGTCAATAAGAGTTACCAACAGAGTTCAAAAATGTATGGAGGAGGAACACTACCAACATCCGCCATTTTGTCACCACAAGCCAGAACACTCCATCCCTCCAGAACCATCATCCGAACCCATGCAACTGGATCATACCCACCTTACACGCCTGTCTCCAATGGAACATCCATTTTGGCTGACTCAGGGTCTGTGCATTTACTTTGGTTACCCTGGACATGTAATTCGAACATGTCCAATCCGTCCTCCTAGACCTCTGGTGAGTGTTGTTTCCTTTTCCCCTATGAAAGTCTCTCCACTTACTACAATTGTACAACTCACTACTGTATCGCAGTGTGTTTCAGTATCTGCACTCATCGACTCTGGGTCAGCCTGCAACTTCATCTCTGACGATCTCTGTGATCAACTCCAACTCCAGAAAATAATCAACAAAACCACTTACAAAGTTCAGTCCATAGATGGAAATCCCATTGGCAGAGGACAAGTTAAATACGTTATGGGGCCCATAAAGCTGCAAGTTGGTTTACTACACATCGAGGATATTTCACTATTGGTTCTGGAGTGATCAACTTCTGGAGTCGTATTAGGGCACCCATGGCTCGTTTCCCATGACCCCACTCTATCCTGGTCCACCTAAGAAGCCCTGAAGTGGGGTGAGAACTGTTTTAAAAAATGTTTCCCAAATTTACCTACACCCAATGTTTGTCACTCTGAACTTCCAGTTTACTCCACATCTGATGAAAGCCCTCTGGAAAAGTTTCCACATCTATCCCTAAGGAATATACCCACTTCAGCGACGTTTTCTTCCCGAAACGAGCCTCTGCCCTACCACCACACAGACCACAGAACTGCGCCATCAACCTCATTCCGGATGCACCAGTACCCAGAGGTAAAATATATTCTCTTTTCCCGAACAGAAGGCCATGGAGGAATACATCTCGGAAGCACTACAGCAAGGACATTAGAATATCTACCTCCCATGCTGCCTCCAGCTTCTTCTTTGTGGCAAAGAAGGACGGAGGCTTGCGGCATTGCATTGATTACCGGGCATTAAACAAGATTACCATTCCTTTTCGTTATTCTTTTCCTCTCGTCCCTACAGCCCTAGAGCAACTTTGCAGAGCCAAGATTTTCACTAAATTAAAACTCAGAAGTGCCTATAACCTCATTAGAATACGTGAGGGAGACGAGTGGAAGACCGCTTTTATCACTCCTACGGGTCACTACGAGTATCTGGTAATGCCTTTTGGTCTTGTTAACGCTCCCTCAGTATTTCAAGGTTACATGAATGAGGTGTTCCAGGAGTACTTAAACCGATTCCTGACCATTTATATTGATGATATTTTAGTGTACTCCCGGAACGAAGAGGAACATAGGCGACATGTTTCTGAAGTCCTCAAATGGCTCCGCGAACATCAGTTATTTCTAAAAGCAGAGAAGTGTACGTTCCACCAAACCTCCATTTAATTCCTAGGCTATGATATCAGTTCTACAGGTATCAAAATGGATGAGGGGAAGGTGGAAGCTATCAAATCCTGGCCAATTCCAAATAATGTAAAAGAACTCCAATGATTCCTAGGTTTTTCAAATTTCTATCGCCATTTCATAGCCAACTATAGTCCCATTACATCTCCATTAACTAATCTGTTAAAGGGCAAGCCCAAGTCTCTGTCCTGGGACGATAACATCACAAAAGCCATAAAGCAGCTACAGGAAGCATTCACGTCGGCTCCACTCCTGATACACACGGAACCACTCAAGCCCTTTATAGTGGAAGTTGATGCCTCATCATCAGGAGTGGGAGCCATACTTTCCCAGCAGCAGGGTGAGCCTCCACGACTCCATCCATGTGCCTTCTTTTCCAGAAAACTCCCTCCGGCGGAGCAGAATTATGACATAGGCAACAGAGAATTGTTAGTGATCAACTTTCACTGGAAAAATTGAGGCACTGGCTGGAGGGAGCCCAACACCCTTTCATAATATACACCGATCACAGAAATCTTGAATACCTAAAAGAAGCCAAACGACTCAACCCTAGACAAGCCAGGTGGGCTTTTTTTACTCTATTTAACTTAACTATTTCTTACAGACCTGGCAGTAAAAATACTAAAGCAGATGCATTATCCAGATTATTTTCCCCAGATGAACTTTCTAGCCAACCAGACAACATCATCCCACCAAGTATGATTGTTAGTCCCATTCAATGATCTATAGACGAACTCAACAATGCCAGTGCCTCTGATCCAGCTCCACCGGGGTGCCCACCAAACCACAAATATGTCCCAAGGAACCACAGAATACGACTGATCCACATGGCACACTCATCCCTGGGTACTGGTCTTCCTGGAGCCAATCAAACCCTCTCACTGTTACAAGATCGTTTCTGGTGGCCTAACATGGCAAAGGACATCTGAAGGTATGTGAGGGAATGCCAGGAGTGTGCCATAGCCAGAACTCCTCATCACCTACCATCTGGTAAACTCGTACCTCTACCCACCCCTCGGCATCCCTGGTCACACCTGGGAGTAGATTTTATTACTGATTTACCTGTGTCAGAAGGAAATACTTAAATACTGTTTTAGTTGCAGTAGATTGATTTTCCAAAGTCTGATGAATAATCCCAATAAAAGCACTCCCTACAGCCATGGAAACTGCCGAAGCTCTGTTTAATCAGGTTTTCAGAAATTTCGGTATTCCGGAGGACATTGTTTCAGATCGAGGACCACAATTTATCTCAAGGGTATAGAAGGCTTTTTTCTCCCTCCTAGGTGTGACCGTCAGTCTATCTTCTGGATACCATCCCCAAAGCAACGGCCAAACCGAGAGAAAGAACCAGGAGATAGGCCGATACTTACGTACCTTTTGCCATGGCCACCAGAACTCCTGGAACCGTTTCCTTGCCTGAGCCGAGTATGCACAGAATTCCCTCAGACAACCTACCATGAATCTTACTCCATGCCAGTGCGTACTTGGGTACCAACCTCCACTGTTCCCCTGGACAGGGGGACCATCGGAAGTACCAGCTATTAATCATTGGTTCCAGGAGAGTGAGAGAGTGTGGGACTCAGCAGATCAACACCTTTAGCGAGCGGTAAGACAACACCATACAAGCCAACACACGGAGAGCACCTACACCTAGTTTCAGACCTGGACAGAAGGTATGGCTATCCACTAAACACATCAGATTAAAGACAACATGTAAAAAGTTGAGTCCCAGGTTCATTGGCCCCTTTCCCATCATTAAACAAATCAACCCAGTCACTTACAAACTCAAACTCCCACCACAATATCGCATTCACCCCGCATTCCATGTTTCTCTGTTAATACCTTACCACTCATCATTGTCTCCTGCACCCACAGAGCCTGGTCCTAGAGAGGAGCCTCCCCCTCCGGTGGTCATTGAAGACGGAAACATCTATTCCGTCAAGGAGATCCTGAGTTCCCGGCGTCGTGGTGGTAGAATTTAGTACCTGGTGGATTGGGAGGGATACGGACCTAAGGAGAGATCTTGGGTACCCAGAAATGACATCCTAGATCCCAATCTACTGACAGAATTCCACAACTCTCATCCAGAAGCACCTGCTCCCAGAGGTCAAGGACATCCACCACAGTGTCGGGGCATTCGGCCCTCAGGAGCGGTCTGTGGAGGGGGGGTTCTGTCACGGAAGTACCAGGATCCACCCAGCTGCTACGTTCACTGTCACCTGATTACCAATCACCCGCACCTGCATCTAATCAAGGACTCTTTAAAAGCACACTCACTCCACACACTCACCATCTGACTTCATCTTACGGATACAGACTCTACTCCATGCTGTTCTACGTACCTGATTAAACCTGTGTCATCTCCAAGATCCCCTTTGTCTCCTCTTGTGCTGTGTTGTGTGTGTTTGTGACTTACCTCCATCTCCTGCCTCCATTGTCATCATCAGCTCCTGGATAATCACAGTCAGTATCATTTTCATCATTCCTGTTGTTTACATATCTGGACTATCTCATATCTGTTTATCGTATTATCACCTGTTCAATAAATACGCCTGCCGGTTAAATAACTTCTGTCTGCGAGTCTGGAATTTCGTAACAATAATCAGTTAAACACTGTGCCTTTAATTTAATTTCTCACCATTTCCATTTCTCAGTAAAGTAGTCCCAGTCTCTCTCAGTCTCTGTGATAGCATATCCTGTAGACTGTATAAACATCTTGGCTACAGGACAAGCCTCCTCCAACAAACCCAAACCCCAAGTCATGATTGGTCTGCGCTGGACTGCGTAGGCGGTGAACAAGGATGAAGCCACAGCGCCGAGAAATCCAGTTGGATGAGGATGAGTCATTCTTCCAGTCTCCATGGCAACTGCAACCAGTGAGGACAGCTGCTCAGGACGAGGATATCTGTGAAGTAAATACAATTAGCTCTTGGCAACATCACTGCTGTTTTTCACAATACAGAAACAGAGCAAATATGATGTTCACCTAAGGCCGATGCACATGGACCTCATAGCTGCCCCACAACCTGTGCCCTCTGGATTGTAGGCAATCCTGTAACCCCCTTTAGTGCCCGGTCTCAACTGTGAAACACCTTTAGGGAGAAATAGAGGGTCCCGAGGTGATTTATTTAAAAAGATATATAAACAATTAATTTTATACAATTATATAGTATTATGTATATTATTTGAATAAATAAACAACGTAGTGACAATCATGATGATTTCAATTTGGAAATAAAATGAATTATGATATTTTTGGTGGTATAATCCAGAGCTTCTCCTTTAGAGAGTCTTTAAGGTTCAAGTTTTACACAAACCTTGAAAAAGACATAGGGCCCTTGCACAACTAATTTCTTGTTGGGCGGTGAAATTGACAATGTTTGATGTAAATGTTTAAATAATAAAATACTACAAACAATAAGAGTAAAATACTCTTACTCTTACAAAAATACATTTTAAGACAGCCAATAAGGACTACCTTCAAATCAAAATCTGTGTTAACTGACGTGTGTAAAAATCAGGAAAAGTCAACATTCTATCCAACATAGCTGACTTCCTGTTGGGCAGAGTCAAACAAAACCTGGTAAACTTGACTCTACATAACAAGGACAATGATCATACAAAATCTTGTGCACAGCCTAAGAACTTCATCCCAAACAACGGCCGCATTTGGGTGCATTATTTAGCTCCATGACCATACTCAAGCCTGCTCACTGTCAAATTTTACTTATGCCATGCTTGATGAGTATGGCAAATTTCTTGATTTTCTGAGCATGATAAGTGCCTCAAAAATGAGTGGAAATTGGAAAAAATAATAAAGATAGCTGCAAGCAGCAATAACAAACCCAAGACTATGGCATCACCAGTGCTTCTCAGAAAACGATGCATGGTTCACATGCATTTACAGTGGTGTGAAAAAGTGTTGGCCCCCTTCCTGATTTTTTATTTTTTTGCATGTTTGTCACACTTTAATGTTTCAGATCATCAAACAAATTTAAATATTAATTAAAGATAACACAAGTACACACAACAGTTTTTAAATGAAGGTTTTTTTTTAATGAAGGGAAATCAAATTCCAAACCCACATAGCCCTTTGTGAAAAAGTGTTTGCCCCCTAAACTTAATAACTGGTTGGGCCACCCTTATCAGCAACAATTGGTGTAATTCAGCCACATTTTTTCATCCAATTAATTTTTTCACACCACTGTAACTCCAAAAATAATTGACCATTTAATTAATAATTAACTATTTTTTTATTAACGAATTAATAATTAACTATTTTTAAGTCTGATTTAAGTATAGTGTAACTGAAACACTTTGTGCTGCAAGTTGGTGGCATTATGACTCACAATAGCCACGTCATTGTGATCAACCCACAACACCAAACATATTTCCCAAGTTTGATGTAAATTACTCAATGCACACAGAATATATGACACACTTCCTGTTCCCTTTATTGCCATAAATAGATTGCCTCACCATGGCAACAGTCTGTTAAAATCTTTAATGTCTCTCCTTTATTCTGTCCAAGTTTGAAGTGACTAGGGTAATTTTAAGTGGACTCTTTGAAACACCATTTTCTGTGACACACTTTCTGCTGCCAGTTGGTGGTGCTATGACTGTGAGTTATAATAGCTACATCTATGTCATTAGTTTCTAGGACCAAACATACAGCTCAAGTTTGAACAAAATCAATCAATGCAAGCAGCCAATATGAGACACTTTTTGATTCCATTTTTGTCATAAATGTATTGCTCGCCATGGCAACACCCATTGAGATATAGAAAATTCCTTCACTATTTAGCATCTTCAATCTATTGGCATAATATTTGTTAAGTTTGGATTTCCCATAATTCACCTTGGAAGAGTAATTAAAAATTCAGAGCCTGTAATTGACAGAAAATCAACATACAATCAAAAATGGCCAACTTCCTGTTGGGTGGAGCTAATAAATGAAATTTTTAAAGTTGTCTGAAGCAAACAATACATGTACAGAGTTTGGTGACTAGGCAAAACCAACTCCATCACTTTATATTTAAAAGAGGGCACTACAGAGCCACCCCATCGCCCATGTCTAAGCTTTTGCCCACGGCTAATGGCTGGCCAGTATGATGGGTGTGCCAAATTTGCCATTTCAAGCATGTTAAGCACCTCATATAGATCTGAATTAGCTTTTAAAGTTTAACGCATTACCATGGCAACATAATTTCAGATATCACTGAATCCTTTTAAAGCTTCATATCAGCCATGTCTCTACCATCTGATCATATCTGAGGTGACTTGGCTAAATGTAAGTTGTCTATTTTTAGGTGTGTCAAGTTTCAGGAGTTTTTCAGCATGTTAAAGGGCCCAAAATACCCCAAATGAATGGGGCTAGTGCTCTACACCTCTGTGCTCGTGCCTTAATAATACTGTTTGTCATAATTCACTGCCTGTCTACTAATATTCAGTAAGACATATTCATTTTGGAGTTGCTACCTAAATATAGCTACCTGTATTTAATAAGAAAAGTCAGACAATTTTATAACAGGTACATAGACATTTTATGGCACTACACAAATTTATATGGTGTTTCCACATTCAGGCACTGGTGTCTAAAAGTGAGTCAATGACATCAGGACTATAATATAATTGGCTTGATTAGATGATTACATTTCTCCAAATATACTGATGCCAAACTGGCATCTTCTCTTATAGCATAATTACTTGTACAACTAACATATGCAGGAGACCATTTTGTTGTTATGTGATATGAAAAATCACAGACAGGAACCTATATCATAGACATAGACAAGAACAATATTACAGAGATGACTCCCGTACATCCTTGTACTTCACCTTATCAAGTAGGTTCAAGAACTTTTCTGAAAATTATGATTATGATTCAGAAACAATAATCAAATCTTTTGTTAAGAGTGGTACAAAAGTTTATCAAACCACTACGGGTGATCTTATACCCAGAATGCTTGATGGTCCAGGCTTTCTCCCATCCATGTCCTTCATTCCCTCTACATAACGAAAGGCAACTTCATGCAGTAGCTCCTCACCTTCTTTTCCTGCAAGGCAGCAATGATTCATATTATTAATCATAATCTTTGAAAAAAGAAGCCTTCAAAACACTACAAACTGATAAACCAACCTGTTGCTAGAGCCTCAGCGGTTGCCAAGTGCAGTACTGTGTCATCACTAACGGGCCAATCAGGAAGCTCTGCACAGATGTTTTTTAGGCCTCCAAGCTCCTGTAGTTCCTAAAAGTTTAAGAATTAGAAACGGCAGCGACCGACTAGCATTTAAATAGTTCTCTGAGTTTGTCACACCATGAACTCTACAGACTACATCTAACATACTGTCAGTAACCACAGAAATAATTTTCAACTTTCCAAACAAAACATATTTACAAAAATGTACTTACAATAAAAGCTGTAGGGGTAAGGCATTCCAGAGGGTTAAGCAGAAATGTGCAGCTTAATTTTTTGTTAAAGCACTTATATCACTTTATAGCTAAAATAATGAACATTGATCTCACAACAAGTTTTATAACAGTGGCGTTTGATTAAAGCTGGGTTATATAGTTAAAAAACGAAAATATTGTATATCATCTAATATCATTAATTACTGATAACTTTTAACGAACTTTTTAAAAGCCAGCATAGGGCACACCTTAAATACACTTGCAACACAATTATTTACATTTTAATTGTATTTGACAATCTTGTGTGTATTTAACACTTTAAGCTAAATACGACACAAAAGTGAACTTAGTTCTGTACTCTTGTTATATGACAGCCTGTGTTTGTGTGCGTCGGGTGAGCGTGCTCATACACACGTCAGAACAGTGGGCAAAAAAACTGTTCAAAAGTTAACAGACACAACAATAAAACAAATGAAAATACACTTTTGTGATGATAAATAACAGCAATGTCTACGACAGAAATATATACGCTATATACACTGTTTAATGGGGATATGAAGGTGTGTCACTGTCTAGCACGATCTAACACTGTTAAAGCAGAGAGAAAAAACTAAATTTGCAGGTTGCACAAATAATTGTGGTCCATAATGACTGTGGGAAAAAACAACAGAGTGGCAACACTACAACTACTTTCACATTTTTCATGATCATTCTTCATTCAAGAATGATCAAATTTTTAATAAAGATCTACATTGTCAAACATGGGCCATTATCAGCAACCATCAATCACAGTTAATCATTTCATAAAGCTAATTGATTATTAGAAAATAATTTTGCAATTGTGTTAACAGCTGAAAAGTGTTGTACTGATTAGGAGATAAAAGTAGCCTTCTTTAGGTCAGTTTAGTAGCATTAATAACATAAGGAGTTGTGAGTTTGTTTACAAGCTCAAAATGGCCAGAAAGAGGCAGTTAGAGGCAACAGTTAAGAGGCGACTCTAGGAAGCTGGGCTTCATGGCAAAATTGCACAAAAAAAAACATATCTAAAGTTGGCCAACAAAAAGAAAAGCCAGGCAAAAGAGCACAAACATTGGACACTGGAAAATGTGCTGTGGACCAATTACAATGCCATGCCGTACCCTGCAAAAAACTTGATTGGGTCCAATTTTAACAGGATAATGACCCAAAACACACCTTCAAACTATGCCAAACTATGTCAAGTTTGAAGAACATCCAACAATTTTATTCATTAATTTCATGCGTGTTCCCATGGAAAACTAATAAATTTCCAAGTGATCCCAAACTTTTGAGCTATAAACATTAAAATGTCCTAACCAAGTACTAGTGTCAGGTGAGAACAGGTATCAGCCAAGGCTGGTGTAGCTCATCTATGCTCCTAAAACAACTTGGTAATACATGTTTTAGAAAATATATTGCGTTGTTAAGTTACTAAGGGCCTATAAAGAATGCAAAGAGTTGCCCTGAATGACATATCCAACTAATGGATTTTTAATATTTAACTCAAATATAACGTAAATGCAAACACATGCCAAATATGTGATGATATAGAATCTATTTATATTTTACTGTAATCTAGTTCAACCTTTTAGATGCAATAGATACAACAATGAATATCTACTCTGTTTACTCTATAACTGTGTTGTGAAATTGAATGGATAAATATATACATTAATACTTCTTGAATGTCTGCTAATAAAGCTTCCAGACAGTACTATACTTTCAAACTGAAGCCACGCCAATATGCAAAACAAATTAAACAGAAAATTGTTTGTTAGAATTTAGAGAAGCTGTAATACTTTAGTTTTTGTCAGACCTGGTGAATGGCAGGACCCGACTGGTTGTATTCCCAGAGCTGATTCCTGTAACCGATTGCATCTCCTACACCACTGAGCAGCATGCCTGCTTTATAATGCTCCACAGATGCAGAACTGTGAAAAAAATACTAATTTTTTTTACTAATATAAACATTTAAGTGGACACATTTTACACATTACAGATGTTCCAGAAGTATTTAAATGTGCAGTGTTGGGCAGTACCTTCACTATAACTAGAGAACATTTCTCAGTAGTGAGGTCTTAGCAATCATAAACTGTCACTATTTCAATAATTTTGCGTATATATGGATGCCTATAATGTCAGGACGCCAGTTTGATTGACGGGTTTCTATTGTTTTTTGTCTGAGTATGCGGTTGTTTGACAGCTTGCCACGTGCTCTGGTGTCCGCATCAACCCCTCCCTCTCGTGGTGTCCCAGCTGTGTCACCTCATTCATCATCACTCTTACCTGTTAGATCGCTAATTCTCTCCCCTTTATATTTCCCTCCTGTTATTCCCTCTTTGTCAGACTGTCGTGGATGTTACCTGACCCATTACCTGACCAAGTTCTAAGTCTTGTTTAAAGTCTTAGCCTGATCTTCTTAGCCTTAGCTTAGCTTTAGCCCTAGTTCTCAGTCACAGTCATAGAGTTTAGTCAAGCCAGCTGTCTATCGTCATTCCCTTTAAAGGAATCTCAGTCTCAGCCTCCTGTCTGTGTCTGGCTGCCCGTCTCTCTGGTCCCCCACCTCCTGGGCCGGGATTGTGACTGTCTTTTGTGCTCTCGAATTTACTACTATCAATAAATCCTCTATTGCTTGCATTTGGGTTCACTGTGTTCTTTCCAGATCCGTGACAGATAAACTTCGATTAAGAACATGAAATTGTCACAGGACTGATCAGAAAGTCAATTTTTAATTTAATTTAATTTGTAAACAAAACCATGGTAACAATGTGCACAAGAAAATAGACAGGCCAGCCAGCCAAAACCTGACTGGAGGAGCAAGACAAGACCATAACAAACAAAATTGAGTACAGTGTGATGTTCCTTGGGCAAACAGAGACACAGGAGGAGGTTAAAGGAGTTGTGTGATACCAGGCAGCAAAGCCCGCCACCACCAGGGCTGTCATTTTAACAGTGGGGTGCATGGGCAGGGGAATGATAGGGATTGTACTGGAGAATTTTTTTACCCAATCCTGTTATGATTTATCATAGCTGGGTCTGTCCTTGGTATGTGGGTCATATCACTTGGTTCAAGTTTACTGTCATGGTTTGGTTAGCTTATCCTAAAATGAAATGGTTGCACGTTGTGCAGAATATGTCAACTTTGTGGTAAATTTTTATATTTTAATTTTACTTTTTTTACGAAAGTACAAAACAACAAAGTTTTGCCTTAAAATGCTGAAAAATTAAATGCTGAACAATTGGTAATATTCACAGGTTAAACTGACATTAGTATATTATATACAAAAATGTTGGTGTGTTGTTATAGCCTCTAAAGCCTTATATTTGGCATTTATTGCTTACTTTGTTGGCATTGCAGTCAGGTTCGGTACATGTGCGAAATGATGACATTTAACACAATCCGTCGTAGAACAGTGAATTGGATATGTGTGTTTAGACGCAGGTAAGATGTTTGGATATCGGATATGTATCTGATTTAGATCCACATTTAAAAGTGGTTCCGATATGAATAAACCTGATCTTGTGCTGTTTTTGTGTTTACACATGTGCAACAAATTCCGATCTGTGTCAGATAGATGTGAGTAAAAAATCAGATTTTTTTGTGCCAGTGTAAATGCAGCCAAAAACTCCTGAAATTGGATTCTGACAGCACAGTTTTTAGGTTAAAGCATGATGTTTGGATCCTGACTCAATCCTAATCATGGTTCTTGTTTCTTGGAATCAGGATCTAGACTCATGCTCTGTGTCTTTTGTAATCTGTGTGCTGCTTGTCTTTGTGTGGAAGCACATGGCTATGTTTGTTTATTTTGTGTCATGTGCTCTCCTGTTTTGAGTATTGGTCCGCCATCTTGTCTCAGTTAATATTCCCAATATTAGTTCATGCCTTACACCTGTTTGCTCGTTACCCTCCTTGGTTGCTTCCCTACTTAATGCCCTTGTGTCAATGTCTTGTGCTTGTGTATTGTTCCTCTTTGGTCAGTGCTGTATCCTGCCATGGTTCTTGGTTATTAGAGCGCTAATCTTGTTTGGTTCATAAGATCTATGTCCCCTCCCACCCACTATTATCAATAAATGAGCAGTGTTTGATTGTTTCCCCACAACGAGGTACTAGATCGCTCTGCGGGGCATGCACCTATTCTGTTCTATCTGGTGGAAAGAGCTCCCAGCCTCCACCCGATCTGCTGAGACATCACAACCTTCAAGCAACTAATGAAAACACGCCTGTTTCCCAGACATCTGACTAATCCCAATAATAATGCTATTAAATAAAAAAACTAATTTCATCCTGTTTTTGGATTTAGAATGCTTTTCCCCACTTAAATATATAGCTTTGTAGTTTTGGCTTATTGGTTGATAAGGCAAAATGTTAAATGCTCTCTTTCTGTATTTGTAAATCGCTTTGGATAAAAGCGTCTCCTAAATTAATAAATGTAAATATAAATATTGGCATTAAATTAAGCTTTGACTTTTTTTGTTTACAAACTATGTTGTTGTTTCATGTATCACCGCTACGTAAAAGTGGATATCTTTTTGCACACGTAGTTGAAGGTCTTTAAAGCGCTTTAACCAATAATTTCAGCTTGCAGCTATATTTTTGTAATTTTGTAAAGCTATTTTAATTTAGCCTGTAGTGATACATTACGGTATACATGCAGCACTCGCTGTTTATTTTATTTTTATAACTGCTAACATTATGTACATTGCAGCGCATGTGACAGAAACTCACCAGTCCATGTGTGGATCTTACGCTAGGTTCAGTAACTCGTTTCAGAACAGGGCTGCAAACGCCAAACGTACTTTAACTTAAACAACAGACTGGATTTATTAGACTGTGAAAGCTTTACAATTACGACTTTAAGCAGAAAGTTTAGGTCAACAGCAGAAAAACACGGCTTGAGAGCTATGAGACAAAGGGGGCGGGATAGAGAGAGTGCGTTGTCATTGGTCAGAAAACACCCGTTACGTCTTTCTTTCTTTCTTTCTCTCTACGAAACGTGGTTGTAACTTTATATTATTTTAGTAATAATATAAAACAATTGCATTAATTTGAATTATGTCCACTTTGTTATATAATAATATAAAAAGGTTTTAATATAAACAATTATTTTCACAGTAATTGTTTATATAATATATAAACAATTATTTAAATGTCGCAATTTAAGTATTGCGACATTTATAATTATCTGAATGGGCTTTGACTAAAGATCTCTGCAAGCATTATATACTGTAGTGATGTTTGTTAATGCTTTTAAAAATTACAAAAGTGATTTGCAAAAGTGACATTTGCATTTTTCATTTAGCAGCTTTAAAGGGACTAAAGGGATATAAGGTATACCTACAAGTACGAGCAAGATCAGTACATTAGCTAGAGCAGAAGTCAAATGCAGAAAAAGAATCTCACGATTGCTATTGTTTATTTGCCATTATTGTCTTCTGTTACCATAATTTAACCAAACTACAATACATAATATGGATAATTCATAAATGGCTGGTATACTTGGTGAATAACATATTATGCAGTCTGGGTGCAGGTTGATACTGGTTTATACTTTATTTATTTTTATTTTTTTTTATATTCAGCCCTGCACAAAGGTTGGTAGGATCTTTTGGCGCTAGACCCAAACTTTGTAGGTCACTTCAGACTATGCCGAAAAATTGATAGGCGTCGCATATGACAATGGTTTTGGCAATCGATATGAATTCCATAACTTTTTGTCAGGGGTGTCACTAGGTACCACATGCCGTAGGAGGAGTTCGGCATACATTGCATTATGTATAAACTGCATTATGCATTGTACATTGCATAACAACATATGCATTGAAAACTACAGCAAATGTGAAAGCCGGTTTTAGTGACTGGCAAGTTGTGCGGATTATTCGACTGTAAAGGTTTCAGGAAGTGTGAATATATCCCACTCTTATCAATGCTTTACATAAATGTTTTACATAGGTCAACAGTAGAAATAACACCACTGGCGAGATATTGGCCAGAAAACACCTCTTACGTCTTTCTTTCTTTCTTTTTTTTATTTCCTTTACAAAACAAGGTTGCAATTGAATGCAATATTGTAGCAATAATTCATTATTGTGAATATTAAATTCATTATCTAATCATCTAAAAATATTTTTATATAAAAATGATTGTTTTGTAATGGTTTGATTTTTAAAATCAATGTTGACCAAAGCGTTTGATATATGTTTGATTTCATTTAAATTGGATTTATATTTAATTAAGAATTTGCAGAATCAGAGTAAACAAGAAAGATACGGAAGCAGAACATAGACCTACTGAAACCGTTTGTAATTACACTACTGTTGAGCACAAGATGGCGGTGTTTCTCACATTCGTGATATCTGACAAACCAGTCAATAAGTTCTAGTGGAATGTAGTAATTTTGCAATGGGTTAATACAGTAACCACAGTAATACAAAATGCAAAATTTGAAAACTGAGTCACATTCAATTTTGGAGAAAAGCCTCGTTTTGATCTATGAATCAAAATCCAAAATCCAGTCTTTTTAATACAACTTCCAATTGTACCTTCCCTGGCAATGATGGTAGAAATTTTACATTTATTTTCTAATTAAGACTTTATGGTTATTGTCAGATTATAAAGAAATTTACTTGCGTAGATAATAAAACTAGCCCTAGTCCAACTTACATGCTTCTTTATGTTCTTTATAATGTGCATTAACATTTGGTTATATGATGCACATAAAATTTACATTTTCAATTAATTTTTTATTACTTCTAAACAATTTTTCTCCTTCTTTCTGGCTTTTTGATTTATATTTGCATATGTCGAACAGAAATGCAAATATCTGGAACATTCAAGCCATATTGTGTGTATAACATTTCTAAATGTGTTTATTTAGTATGTGTCAGTGCAGCATTAGATTAGGTGATGTAAAACTGCCTCCATCCACAGCTCTACTGTCACACCACATCATTGTCACTGCAGATGAGTGTTCAGCTGCTTTCATTTCTCAAAACACAGTAAATAATAAGTTCATGCTACCTTGCTTATAACAAAACAGTATAAATGCATTTAATTTCTGTTTTTGTGTTTATTTGGCATTATTTTCTTTTGATACCATCATTTAACCAAACTATGTCCATAATACACAATATGGGTAATTCATAAATGGCTGGTATTCTTGGTGAATAACATATTATACTGCAGGATGATGCTGGTCATGTGACCTATATGTCAGCCAACAGGTCAGAGAGTTTGCCCTTGTGTGTTATGTGCATTTCTTCATTGCCAAGAAAAGCTTATATTTATGTATGTGTGGTACGATGTTATAAGAGCTATTTGTTATATACAAATGCTGAATATTTTATGAATATTTTATTTAGCAGTTTTATGGCTGTTAATGGCTAACATTTTTAAATAATTCATCTGTTTAATCAAATATTTATTCAAATATACATGCTGTATATATTTATAAAAATGTAATTAGAAGACATCACAATTTTATTGATGACAAAACATTAAAGTGTTCTTAGAAGTCAATATATTATTGGTTTCAATTTTGTTAAGCCTATGAGTGGCCTACAGTGCACTGTAATCAATTTTTTTTTATTTTAAAATCTAATTATATGATGACAATAGTAGTATTAAAAAGTTTTCATTAAATAACAATTGGCACTATTTATTCTCTTATTTATTCTCCCTATATTAATATTTATATTCTCCCTATATTTATATTATATTCTCCCTAATGTATTCTCTCCGACATAAACAGTTAAACCAAAAATAACATTTTGCCATCCCTTGTTGATGCTTTAATTTAATTATCGCTGCACCCTCAATCCCAAGTGTTTTTTCTCCTTGTCTTTTGCTTGTTTTGTTTTCAGACAAACTTAACATTTTATTTAAGGGTTGTTACACTTAAATTATACAGTTAAGCACCGAGCATGACAGCAGTACAGTGTTCTCTGAAGTAAAGCATAGTCTAATAAAATGGTCGTCATGTGGTATTACAGATATCATCACTGTACCATGGTATTATCACAGTACTATCTGTAAGAGATTTTTTTTAACTGGGCTATTCAAAATTAAATCTGTATTTGACTCGTCTTAACAAACACACACACACTATGTCTGCAGTCATGATACCAGTTATTTTAGAGGTTCCACAGTGTTGCCTAGCAACTGGACCAGTAGAAAACAGTATAGTGAAAACACTTCTGTTCATGGGTTCAAGTTAGGGCTGTCTGCATGTCATTGGCACACAGTTTATAACTGTTTGTTTTGCATATGCATATTTAAGTGTGTTATAGTGCTTCCTTACACTAAATGCACTGCTAGTCAAGACATAAGTGTTGATGGTTGCTATAATATACCATGGCACTGTGATTTATAATTATATGCAAATATTCATTCAAAAACCTTAAGTTGTAACGAAACAGTTAACGAGTTAACAATCCAAGTCAGGCAGCAAGCAGGCAAAGGTAATACACAATCCAATTAATACACAAGAATAACAAACAGGGAAAAATGCTCGGAATCGTTGCCAGGGCAAAACAAGACTTTGCAATGAGTCCCAGGTAAACAGGCATTAAAATAGCAAGAGTCAATGAGAAACAGGTGCGCCGTAATCAGTCATAGGCGTGTTGGATTCTGGGAATTGTAGTCCGGAAAAGCATGAGTTAATACTCACGTGACGGTTCCCTCTGCTG
Source organism: Botia almorhae (assembly GCA_036877575.1). NCBI lineage: Eukaryota > Metazoa > Chordata > Actinopteri > Cypriniformes > Botiidae > Botia > Botia almorhae. The sequence continues at coordinate 23,638 of JAZGTJ010004980.1, forward strand.
GTGGGGGGGAGGCAGAGCTGGAGCCTCCACCGTGACAGAGCCCCCCCGTGAGCGGCTCCTGTTGTGATGAGGAACACGGCGATGGGGTCTACCATAAGGTTGAGGGTCCGGTTTACCCGTGTGGGTCCAGTGAAAGTCCTCAATGAGGGTGGGGTCTAGGATATTTTTGGCTAAGACCCAGGACCTCTCCTCCGGACCATACCCCTCCCAATCAACCAGGTATTGGATAGCGCCGCCCCGGCACCTGGAGTCCAGTAATTCCCTGACTCGGTACACCTCCTCGCCATCAACCTGGATGGGGGAAGTCTACTGGGCCCATCCTCCGACTCGCCGAACGGACCCCCAGCAGGTTTCAGGCATGATATGTGGAATGTAGGAGAGATGAAATACGAAAATTATTAGGTAATTTTAGTCTGAAAGATACTAGAGTAATTTGTTTAAGAATTTTGAAGGGACCAACATTCTAGTTTACGGCAAGGGAGTTTCAGATTAAGGTCTTGTGTAGAGAGCCACACCCACTGACCAGGAACATAAGTGGGACCAGTTCGGCGGTGCTGATTTGCGTGGTAGGCTTGACGGTGTTGTGGAAAATTTCTATTTTTGGAATGAGAGATTTGTCAGACACGATTTGTCTTTGTAATATTTTATTTCTTGCAAGGGAGATCAGTTACGAAAAGGTAAAGCTTCTGAAGATGGGTTAAAGATCTCAAAGTTAAGTGTTTGCAACAAGCTTATATATGGTACGTTTGGGGTGTTTCCAGTTGTCATTGGCCCATGCTCATCTAAACATATATCTGCTATTCACCAATCAGTATTCAATGTTCACAGTTTATCACCTTATATAGAAAGTTTTAATATACCAATCTCATTAAGTCTTAGCCCCCTCCACACTTAAAATGTCTTCAGCAGAAGTAGGAAACAGATTCTGCAGATGCTCAACAGTGCAATCATTTCCTCTACCTAGGGTGAGGTGCAAAAACTTTTGCATCATCAGCATATTTTCATGACAGCTAAAGAAGAAACAGAATCAGATGTCTCATAATAAGGTTCACAGTAAAAATCATAGACAATGTTAATGCTATATTCATGAATACAAAAATTTCTTCCACAATGGTGTATGGCATAAAGCAGGTGGGTGTGAGCTCATTCCCAGACTCTTTCACTACGCTGGAACCAATCAGTAACAGATGGGACGTCTGTTGGTTTACCTGACCAAGCGAACAGGGGTGGTGGAATCCAAGAACACACTTGATTGGGGTTAGTCCAGTGGATGGTTAATGAGTGAGTTCTGGGCATACTCTGCCCAGAAACTGCTCCAGTCTGCTTGGTTGGCTTGACAATGGGTTCTTAAAAACAGAATAATCTCCTGGTTCAGGCGCACAGTTTGGCCATTGGACTACAGGTGGAATCCAGAGGTGAGACTAACATTAACTCCAAGGTGCTGGAAAAAGGAGGACCAGACTCTAGAGGTAAATTTAGGGCCTTGGTCAGAAACTATACTGTCTGGGAACCCATAAAAATGGAATATGTGATTGCAGAGTAGTTCAGCTGTTTCAAATGAGGTGGGGAGCTTGGGGAGAGGAATCAAACCGCAGGCCTTGAAGAAATGGTCGATTATGGTGAAAATGGTTGTATTGCCTTGAGAAATGGGTAAGTCTGTGATAAAATCTATTGCGATGTGTGACCATGGGTGAACCATGACTGTGACAATGGGAAGATTCTGCCTTTGGGTGGAACTGTACCAGGAATTAGATCTACGGCACAATCAATGGAATGGTGAGGCGGTAACTGGCAGGCCTTTTTTTTGCTGAATGCTTCCTCCAGATCTGCGTAATCGGATGGGAGATGGATGTTTCAGAGGATGGCCTCTCCTCATGCTCTGCTAGAGGTTCACTGGTGCAGATGACCTGGTTGGGACAAGCATTGTGACAATTAGTACCCCATAGAGCTATCTCCCCCTACTGCCAGGAAATTACGGGGATGTGGAGACGAAGCCAGGGCAGACCCAGTATCATGGCATGTTCGGGTGAGGAAATGATATAGAACCAGATTGTTTCTGTGTTTAGGACTCCAATGGACAGCTGAATAGGTTCTGTGATCTGATGGATCGTCTAACACCTTCACTGCTAGGGGAGAATTACAAGAGGTTAGGAGCCTCCACCGTGACATGAGTGAATCCAGGCTCAACCAAGAGGGCCAGTTTTCCTCAATAAAGCTGCAATTGATATCTTTTTGGTTAAAAAGGAAAGCTTATAGATATTATTTATACATTTATATTGATTTAAAATTAATGTTCCGATTTGGTGGGAAATGTCAGGCAACTGAGGAAATTTTAAACAGAGATGACGATACACGCATAACATTACTAATTGCAGCTATTACATCAACTGCTGTAACAAGACAGAGAGTAAATGTTGTTTGTAGAATCTAACTAAGGTGGAACTTTACACAGAAACAAGCAACCAAGCAGCAACACAGGCCTACTGTTTATAAAGCAATTGATAAAGAAGTCTATCATATACTATTCTCATTGCTTTTGGATAACCCAGGCTATGGCTGTATTCGACGTTAGCTGGCACAAACATGAGCATCAGGCTGAACCAGAGGTGAGATGAATATCAGGTTGAACCATCATGACTTCCATTCCATATCCGCCATCTGGTTTGGATAAAGACCGGATCCTGTTGACTACAGTGACCTTGGGGGAAATGAAAGATAGGAAAACTTAAAATCTATTTGATTTTCTTTTGTATTGTTGCATGTTTTAATTGCAGTTTAGTTTTTGTTTATTTGTAGAGGCAACGATTTCCTCTGTTGTTTATGATAACTGAGGTAAATGGTTGTAACCAGGTATGTCCCGGGTTGACTTTTGCAGTTGAACTCTTCAGAACCAAAAATGGGATCTGTGTACATATTGTAACGAAGACGCAGCCTTGTTCCAAGTCACCTTACTAAAAGGGAAGTAAGAGGAGAAGACATGGAGCTAAAATTGCTGATGAATCTGCCGTAAAAGTTAGCGAACCCAAGAAATCGCTGCAGCTCCTTAAGAGTTTTGGGGAGTGGCCATTCGGTGACTGCTAACACCTTAGCACTCCCTCTGAACTGATTACGTAACCCAAGAAGGCGGTACTAGTCTTATGGAATTCACATTTCTTCACTTTTACGTATAAATTGTTTTGGATCAAGCGCTGGAGGACATGGCCAATGTGTTCATCTAGAGTCTCAGAACAAATTAGAATATCATCAATGTAGACTATAGCAAATTTATTGAGCATATCACGAAATATGTCGTTTATGAATGACTGGAAAACAGAGGGACTGTTAGCTAGACCAGATATTCATAATGTCTGGTAGCTGTGAAAATGCCATCTTCCACTCATCTCCATTCCGAATACGTACTAGGTTATAGATGCTGCAGAGGTCGACATTAGTGAAGTATTTTGCACATTGGAGTTGCTCTAATGCTACGGGAATACGAGGGAGTGGGTAGTGGAACTTGACGGTAACCTCATTGAGGCCACAGTAATAAATACAGGTTTGTAGACCCCTGTCCTTCTTCTTAACGAAGAAAAACCCAGCTGAAACTGGGAAGTTGGACGGGCGAAAAACCCCTTTGCTAGCTCCTCCTCAATATATTGTTGCATTGCAGTCGATTTCGGGCAAATGAGTCAATATTAATGTCCTGGTAAACTACAGTAATTGGAACATGGACAGAATTATTATGATCATTACAAGTTGAGGCTACACTCACTAGAGGAGGTTTAGAGACGGGTCGGACGGGACAGGAAGCTATTAGATGATTGGGCTGACCGCAATACAGGCAGTGACCGGAACGTAGATGACGCTTCTGTTCCGCTGGAGAGAGGCGAGTGTAATTCACCTGCATTGGTTCAGGTTCGGCTGCATGATCGAAGCTAGGGATTTTATTGAGACGACGGGGACGTCGAGATCGGATGAGGTTATCTAGTTGTATGGATAATTCAATGTACTCACTCAGATTACGGCCCTCGTCACAACATGCAAGCTTTGATTGGAGTTCTGTGGGTAGCCCACGGTGGTACAACAACTTGAGTGTATCTTTTACCCAGTTAGTTTGAGCAGCTAGGGTGCAGAAGATCAAAGCATATTCGGAAGCCGGAAACTTCTCTGAATTGACGTAGAAAAGAATCCAGCACTCTTCCAATGCGACTATTCTCCGTGGGGTATAGAGAGGGCTGTTGTGACACAAAAAAGAACACTGCAGCAAAAAACCCTTGCACTTACCCGGATTACCATTAAACTTATTGGGAAAGGCTAGTCAGGGACTCACAGGGGAAGTCATGGCGAGTACCGGAGGGATAGACAAAGAGGGTGCTGCAGTGCTTGCGGTTGACGGCTGCAACTGTCCCCTGTGAAAAGCTTGCACCAATTCCTCCATGAGCATATTTAACTGTACGAGCTGTTGCCGATGGGTCGACAGCTGAGCCAACTGATTTGATAGCTCAGTGGGGAGCAAGTGGACGGCTGCTGGATCGCTTTGTGGTGATGTAGGATGGATGTGAATGATGTCTGTAACGAAGAGGCAGAGGCAGAGGCAGAGGGATTCTGCTCTGAAATGCTGCACCTGGCAAAACAAGACATTGCACCGTGTGGCGTGTAGTTCTGGGCTTTATAGTTCCGCTAATTGAGTTCAGGTCCTAACTAGAAGTATTCAGAACCAGGTACAGGGTAATGGGAAATGTAGTCTGGAAAGGCATTAATATTCTGGCGAGGCCTCCCGGCCAGCCAGCAGGAGGCGGAGCTACTAAAATATTTTAGCAAAGACAATATTATTTTTGTTCCTATCTGGTCTCATAGGTTTGCGTTCTCCTATCAGCATTTCAGCATGGCTTAGCTCATGAATATTTATTATGTAGAGACCATGTCCCCTTTACCTTAATGATTCGCTGAAAGGTGATTTTGATCACCATAGTGGGATTGTTGTTTACTGCTGTCACTATGGCTACATTTGTCAGAAGCAAATCTAAATAGAGTATTACAAACTGCCCTTTTTTATGTTTGTTGTAACCCTGCAAACAGTTCATACTAATGACTAGTAATAATGATATAGTCAAATGTGATTCTATTTACAAATTAAAACTTAACTGTATTTGTACGCACTCTGAATTAACAAAGGCGCAAACTGTTCATTTTCAAATATTTAATTGTTCTATTCTTGTTATATTGTTAAGGCCGATAAAGCTGAAGACAAAGATTGTGAAGAACACTCTGAATCCAGTGTGGAATGAAACACTCACTT